>QEYB01000006.1:0-66369 GCA_017562135.1 Dipylidium caninum
CTGCCCGCTAAAACACTTTCCTGTCCCGGTCAACCGTCACGCATACGTCTAATGACTGCCTTATTATTCTGTGCATCATACCGTCAGATCGCTAATTTCAATATCAATAGTAAACAAGATTGCAGTTGATAGGAAAGCTTCGCTCCACAAAAGATGCAGCAAGTAGCGAAGGCGATAAACTGAGCTTGTGGCATTCGTGCGTTAACGGAATCGCGAAGGACGGAAATTCTCCATGGTTCATAACTCGTTTTCCAGGTGTCTGCGGGAGGGAAACTTTGACTTCTACAGGCACTGTATGCTTCACTCGACAGTCTACTTAGACTGAAAGCGTTAAGTCGAGGCTAACCCCCTCATTTAACTCACGTCTTTTAAACTGTGATCGCTAAATTTACGATGCCTGGAATTTGGTCACCGTTCTCATCTGTTTGAAGTCTTTTCTGGGCTTATATATTGCACCGAGTAAGTAAAAGACCCTGAATGAGGTGCGAATCTCCCTGGCCAAACTGCGAAGCTCTAACCTAAAAACGCTACTGTCACACTTCTTTAATTTCCTGCATGCAGACCAATGTACACTTCGAATGAAACTAACTCAATGCCAGTACCGGTTTGCAGAAAACGACCAGTTGACAGGTTGGGTTCATTTGTTAGTAGTCAGCAGTAAATGTGTTTATCAGATTGCTTTCAAGACTTACTTTATCAGAGTTGAATGGAGTTGGGCATTCTAGTCCCATTTAGTCATCTGACCGAGTAATTCGCAATCATCCAACCCCGGACTGGTACACAGATTCAACTATTTGTGCTGATGTTTCCTAGATTTCTTGTAAGAGCATCTGCACTTTCAATTCTTACCTTAGTTGACGTTTTGAAGCTATCATTAGGCCTTGAACAGCGCTTTCTGTTAATTAGCAACAACGTTGATCAAAGTTGTCATCGCTACTAAATTAAATTCAGCGCCCCTCCTCGTCGTGTGCTCCAGTCCTACTGATATCGTCCATTATACTCCCTTCTAAATGGACCGAGGCGGATTATGCCAAGTGGAGATTAAAATGGCTTTCAAACCCCACGATAACGGAAGTAGGGCACCCATACTCGCCCAAAATTCTTGTGTTATCGTCACCCGGAGAGAGTTTTGTTTCTTGTTGTTTCCTCTAAGCTGCAACTGGTAACATCTCAGTAAAGTGCATTAGGACGCCCTCCTTGGTCTATTCCACGTGTAAAGGACTCTGAAACAGTAGGACATAAGTGGTGCTTACCTTTTGGCAGGTGGCGGCGAAGGGGAGCGCAGAATATACTCCTTTGGCTGATTCCGTGGATGTGGCCGCAAGGTCAGCTTCCAAGTAATAGCAGAAAAGGAGTGGGTGGGTGGGTCCAGTAGAGGAATACCGAATCTGACGTCCGGCAAAATGGAGAATGTCAACGCTGTGGTGCAGCATGACCTGAAGGAGTTGGGTGAAAATATCCTGATGTGTTCTGTCTCCTACGTAGCGCGGGTTCCATTGTCTTCTCTTGCTCCGACTCTTCTGCATTTCAACCACTACTTCTGTCGGTCCCCAACAGCCTTTCACAGCTTCTCTTGCTTGCTTCAAAGGTAAATGATGCTATTTTGTACGGCGATTGTTTTGGTCTTACACTGAAGCCTTTGAGAATTGTCAAGCCTATCAAAACTACCATTTATAGATGACATGATTAAGGGGTCACTAAAATGAATCATTCAGCTTTCTGGCATATATGACGAGTCAAAAGCAATTATTATGAGCTTTTATGGACAAGTAATCCGCTTAACTTAGATCGTCGTGGTACCTGAATGGACTAGTTCAATGTGAGTTGATGAATAGTCGATTGAGTATTCGTGGGCTGGTCGTGCAGGTGATGATGTGCCAGCGAATTCCATGACTATGTAAAACTAATGATGATTTAAATTTAGGATTTTTTTTGTTAAAGTTGTTGGCACAGGATACGCGTTGATCATAGCCATCCGTATGGCCGCAAGCTCTTCGAATGGGCGATTGACCTTTTTCCATTATTATATCCCTCCCATTTCTCCATTTGCTGGGCTAATTAGGATGGCGGCCAGGGCGTTGATCGAAGTAATTCCCACACTTTCCGATTCTGCTAATGTGGGGCGAAACAGTAGCATTTCACTTGAATACGCGATTTTCCCATCCAACGTTATTATTGTTGGGGCCATTCCTCAATGTTGTGTTTTTTGTCGTCCTCATTTCACATCTCCGAAGTTGGTAGGAAGCTTCTAGAACCCAATTGGATTTGAAAGAGTGAGGCAACCGTCAGTGATCTGGCGCTCATCTATACTTTACGGTGCTGCCGATGTGCTCATTCACAGCCAGTTTGTGTGGAGTCACGGTTCAGTAAAGGCGTACGTTTTGTTGCTACGGTCGAGCTTAGTTATGAATTATGATTGTTGGTTTAAAAGTTTTTGTTCCTGTGACCAAAAAAGATGTCGAGCCCATCAATAGGAGAAGGGTATTTACGACATCGTGAACTATTTTTGTTCGATCAAGGAGTGGAGACAAAAAAACAACGAAAGCAATTAACGACGCATAAGACAATGCTCTGAAACTGAACAGGGGTCAGAGCTGGTCTAACTAGTTTAAAAATGGGAGTAGAAATCTCCGAGATGTTGACCGAAAGGGATAACCCCAAAAAGTGTGCATAGGCAAGGAATGTGGACTCCTTGTGAACTGACGGAGACGAAACACTATCATCGACGTAAAATCTGCACGTCTCTTCCTTTCTGATGCTGACACTATCCGTTTTGTGACCGATTGTAATTGAGAGTGTGGCAGAAATGCCTTATAATAATTTTGCACGAAAGTACAACGGACTTCTCCCAGAGAAACACTTATTCCCCCACCTAAACCACCGTTATCGATGAGGAGGCCCCTTTTTCGTGTGTGGTTGGATTTCTCAGCAATCATGGGCTTTGAATTTCTGGAACCTGGTCACACCGTTACAGCGACAGTGTATTGTGAGCAACTCGAGCGACTGAAGAAGGCGATCTGATAAACAGTTTGTTTTGGTCAATTACAATAGCATCCTTCGACACGATAATGTGAAGCCTCAGGGGGCGAAAATAGCACAGCAAAAAGTCAGAGAGTTTGGATTTGAACTACTGCCTCATCCGCCTTATCCACGAGGTCTGCCGCCATCGCATTACTACCTATTCAGCTTGTTAGAGCTGCATTAAGAGGTAAAGACAGTGTTACACCTTGAAAAGTTTTTTAGTGCAAAACCGGAGGAATTTTCAACAAAGGGAATCAAACTACTGCTTATACGCTGGCAAAGGATGTTAAACACGGAGAAAAATTATTTTATACGTTAAAATTTAAAATCTCTCTTATAAACATGTCTTTCGTCAGCAAAAAATTCTGATACACTTTTCGGTTTGCCTAATTTCTTGGGCACTAGTCCCATTCGCTGCGCCGAACACACCGATACAAATGCGAGTGTTTGGAGGATGTTTGAAATCCTCCCTACCCTGTATTGGGCATTCCTCACTCCTTCCCCCCACTTTTTGGTCACGTCCCAAGAATGGATTTTACTGGCTTTAGTGACAGTGAACAGTCCACCTTAACCTTTACCAGCACGCCTATCTGCATACTTCTTAACGCGTCAAAATAATATATTAAATTGGTTTAAAGTGTATTCCCACTAAAGTGTGTGATAACGTCGTTCCCTGTCGGTATCATCGGTGCATACTTTTTTGTGAGAAGGCCCCACCGATATTTGAACGGAAATTCGTCCACACTGCGCTTCGAGGGCGGGTGGATTAGCACACAGGGTGGATCACATTTCACTGTGACTTTGAAACACGTCTTATAGATCCCTTTCATTCTGCTCAGCAACACGCATGTTAACTGAGATGCTTGGCTAAATTCCTTAGTCTTCCCTTCCCTCTGCGATCAGTAAGTCCCGACTCTCGGAGCTCAATTTTCTCTAGTCGTTTCCTCTCTTCTCTCCATTGCACACATGTCCGTACTAAACACCCATTACTAACTTCGACTCAAGCTGCACGCCACTCATCGTGAATTATGAGGTGTGGACTGAATATTCTCTGATTACGCTTACGTTCCAAAGGCGCTTTCTTCTACTTCAAACTGTTTATGTGGTGTTCTGTTCTTCATTGGCCGTGACATGGTGCATAAGGAGTTAAAACGCTCGAGAGTTGAGGTTGATTGGAGGTTGATTGCTAAAGAGTTAGTTTTTGGGTGCTCGCCGGTTCCATGACACCTGGCCTAAGGTAGGTCACTAACAATCGGTCGAGTGAAATATGTGAGAGCATTTGTCATCATCCCTTCCCTATCAATTGGGTCAATGGGTGCGTAGTGATGCCAAGATTAGTGATAACAGTGGTGGCTTGGCGACAAAATAGTGCAATGTTGGGAAGATGGTGGTGGTCTTGATGGGCGTAGCATCTCCTTACTCTTGTTACTGTCAATGCTTTCTTTACAAATAGCGCATTTACACATATGCAAATATCCACGTAAATGAGTTTAAATTGTCTTCATTGGTAAGAGTGGCTCAGGTACAGTTGCTCACTTCAAATTAAGACTACAAAGGACTCGTGCCCGTTGGCATTAATTGTTCAGTCATAGTGTGGGTCAAGGTAGATGCATTATCTGAGATTGGATCTTTCCCAATTGACGTAAAGCTTTAACACACCCCTACCCAGAGGGCATGTGGTTGCGACAAAAGTCTCTAATGTGCCTTCGTCTCTTTCTCCCTCCCCGCAATTATTCATCTTAGAGGCATTGATGAGGACATCGGGAAGCAGGTCAAATGACTGACATATTGAGCCAACAGACTCACGATCTTACTCATTTACCGATTCTCATTTGCGTATCGGTCTTAAATACTGGCGGAGATTTGGTGCTTCACACTATTTCAATTGAGCCTCACGAGTTTCGGTTGCGAGAAATCGACTGCCGCGAATGCACTAAAAGCCGATTTCGAGAGTGAAAACGCTTCCGGCTTCTCACCTCGGTCGTGTTGACTTCCCCGCGTCTGCATTTCCTGTTTCCATTGCCTAGTCAATAGTCGTTATAAGAAAGCTGGAAGTTGATCCTCAAATGAACTTAGATTCTACCCACCCTTCTTGCCGAATCAAAACGACGGAGATGCATTTAGCTCCTTAAAGGCGACCGCTGGTTCCGCGAAGGTGATAGTCGTCGATGATACCTGGCATTTGGTACCAACTTACCACGCTTTCCACCTGCCATCGTCCCACAAGAACCAGGAATCCAATTCTCCACGACAAGAGTGGGCAATTTTTGGATTTCAGATGGTTTTGTCCACAAGAGAAGCAGGGAGACAGTGGTTGACTCTGTTTCAAAAAATAATGAATTTGTACCACCCCATTTTCCTGACTGCGAAAGGAAGAGCTGTTGTTAGACTCTGCGCCACGCCCACTTGGCGCATCACTATATCACACTTTGTCTTTTAAATATTGTGGACTGGACAACCTGTCGGCATAAAAAGTGAGGGATGGGCGGACTTGCCTCCATTCCATATGTGCCCTGTAGTCGGATAGTTTAGACCCCAATATTAGATACTCATCAACTTCTTAGCTAATAAATAGCTCTCATTATCTTTTAATCGACACTCCGAGGCTTTCCATTTGCCCACAATTTGTTTGTTGCTCCCTTCCTATTGCCGTCGGATGTGAAGAAATACACTTATGAAGCCGTATAAAGGCGCTGTAATGGGAGTATTCAAGATTTCAACAGACTTTTACGGTTGCACTTTATCCAGATGATTTGACACCATATGTTTAATGATGAGAGGTAGCTGATTTACACGAAAAAACATGTTTTCGAACATCAAAACACCATTCCCTGGCGTCTCATTAGCGGCACTTCGGAGTACTTTTTGGTCCCATTTCTCACAATTTTAAGCCTTCTTTTGATCGACCCACATATTTTTTGGCTATTTCCGAATCCCTCAATTTGTCACTATTGTCAGTGCGTGAAAATCCCCTTTTCTTCTTCCACCAGTACAGTTTAAGCCTCGAATGAGCTGACTG
Organism: Dipylidium caninum; assembly: GCA_017562135.1. NCBI lineage: Eukaryota > Metazoa > Platyhelminthes > Cestoda > Cyclophyllidea > Dipylidiidae > Dipylidium > Dipylidium caninum. Next base: position 6,041 of record QEYB01000006.1, read on the forward strand.
CCGTAGTTAATAACTCGGACCATTATGAGCGAGTAGAAGTCGTAATTTACTGATAAAGTCGTCTCCTCTGGCCTTCCGAGTCAAATTCCCTTGTGCTGACTCATTGCATCATTCCTGGCCACTTCGAACCCTCATACCTCCACCTCCACCTCCACCTCCACCCCCACACCCACACCCACCTCCACACCCCTCTTCATGACTCTTGGGGTATCTTACTGAAAATGTAGGACTTATTATTCTAGTGCTTCTCTTGTGCCTTTATAGGCTTAACCGCCTATCTCACTGAAAAACAAACGCGAACAAAGTTTGAGTTTAACTTAAGGGTATTTATCGGATATTGAGTAGACTTGGAGACTGGCGTATCCATGTTACTGAGTTGTGGAAAGGGCCCTTCGAGCGAGCATAACTTCTAGTGTCCAAGCAATATGGTAATACGGCCCACTACAAGTGTGAGCAGGTACTTGAAGATATAACTTACACACGCAGTTCCCTGCTATATATTAAAGGAGGAGAATACTTAGCGCACCTTTTCACTCAGTCAAGTCTAGAAAGCTTCTTCTCCACTAACATTCAGCCAGAAATAGTCCTTGTTATTACTTAATCTCTATTCGCCACAGACTTGTGTGAACAAGGTCTTGCCACACCGATAACCGCAAGTGAATGAAGGTGCCAAATTTCGGGAGAGCATCCTTTACGAAACACCGTCTGCTGTCCGACTCCACTAGGTAGTAGTCGTTGTAGCCCTTTACGAGCGTTCACGTAAGTCTTCAACATAGCAGCTGTCGCTGTCGCTGCCAACGTTACACGCGTCACAGGCATCTTCAGCCGCCGCAGCCGTAGAGGGTGCGACTCTGACGTTTGAGGGCATACGCCACGTTCATTTCAGTCACTGTCTTGCGTTTAGCGTTCTCCATGTACGTTCCGGTATCGTGGATCACGTTCTCGAGGAAAACCTTGAGAAGGCCACGCGTCTCCTCGTATATGAGGCCGGAGATACGCTTCTCTCCGCCACGACGTGCTGGACGTCGAATGGCCGGCTTAGTGACGCCCTCTGTGTTATCGCGCAACACCTTGCTGTACCTTTTGGCGCCTCCTTTCCTCAGACCCTTGCCTCCTTTGTCACGACCAGACATGGCTCACCACAGTCCACTAGTCGATCAGTCGACCAGTCGAGATGACAACAAATGTACGCAAACGACGCCAGGTAACGCTAGGTCGAGTTGGTTGGAGGCTTGAGAGGGTAGTTATTTGGTACGGGTAGTTATGTGGTGCAGGCCGCGGTGTATGTTCTCGCTCGATTTACACGCATATCTCAATCAGGCTCATGGTGGTAGTGGCTCAAAATGATCTCAAAGCTGTACCGACTTAGTGGATACACTAAGTAGTGGCCGTTGTAGCCTCTTCCCAGTGCACACTCCAACATCGGCTCTGTATTAGCGCACAATCACTAGCATGTTGGTGGCGTTTGAGAGAGTTGCATCAATGCAGAAATGTGAAAATGAAGCACTCGACTTACATCCACATCACCTGGACTGATGTGCGAGAATTGAACTCGCAACTAGCAGGTCACGCGAATTTTCCCCGGGCTCACGCGCACAAGCGCACTGGGAGAGAACAAATAAGATCATTTGAAAGACGGAACGTTAACTTTTCTGCGCTTATTTGTAGACCCTTCAATAGGTTAGGCCATGATAAGGGCATTTGAGCTTTAACACTTGTTTTCCATATACTTCGCTACTAGTGACTCGGAACTCGTTCTCGAAGTGATAGATCCCTGGTTTATTTAAACAGACCGTAGGTGCTGTCTGCACGCATTGCGACGAATCGCTATTACAGCCATTTCAACCCACAAGACGACCGCACAAATGTCCATCTTCGTTGTGGTATGCATGTTTCAGCGGTTTGTTGATCGGGCCATCCAATAATCACTTAAACTCACCTCTCGAAACGATCGAAAGTGGACGTAATTATAAGTGGGCGTATGGGAAACACACCAAAACCCTGCCTTCCATTAGAACAGCGTATCTTGATGACTGTAGCACCGGCAACTACGTAGCATTGAGAGTTTTCTTAGCCTTAAGGAGAACGGACTTCCTATTAGTCGGCTTATTGAAAACTGACTTGGTATTTTCCCAAGAGGTGGGCTTGGAGACGAGACGCAATCCGCCACGGGTATTTACATCAAAGCTGAAAAGTGCGACAGATGTCATATTATGAGTAACGATAAATATTATCCAGCTGCTGCCTTATCTTCCGCACTGTGGCCAGATCAAGCCCATCTCTGAAGCCATCAGCCTTACGGGCTCGGTAATTACGTCTCGAAAATCTTAAGAATTATTCTCTTCTCTTGGTACCCGTGTCAGGGTCAACAATTTTCTATAGTAGTGTAAATCCACCAATCTTCTGTTGTAAAATCTGTGCAGAAGCCGATTCAGGGGAGGGGGACACCGGACTGTCGAAATGAGATATAGGTCTTTCCATCTGGAATGTGGGCAATGCCATTGATTGGAGTCTTGTGGGTGTCGTGCGTTGGTTGGTGTACGAGAGTTGAGAATGAGGGGTTACCAGTGCAGCTGCAAATCATTTACTTCGCAATGTCTGTTCGCAGGCAAAGTCGTTCATAACGATATGATTTCTCCCTATAGCGACCGTGCCTACCGATTATCAGATCGGTTATGGAATCTCCTGCATTCTGAATAGCCTTGCCTTCCGCTGCCGCCAATATAGCGTCTTGAGGCAGTTTTCACTTGAAGCAACCAAAAATAATAAAGACAAAGTGGTTATTGTTGGTATAAAAAAGGGGGAGAAGGCAGATAGCTGAGTAAGATCGAGTAAAATAGTGCTGGTTAGGAAGGTTCTATCCAATTTTTAATTGATTTGGAAACTATGTACAAGTGTGTAACGCTAAGGAGAGTAAGTTGAAAGTAGTGGCATGTTGGGAGTTTGTCAGGTTGGTGATTCTGAGAGCTCAGATACTCGGTCGACATGACCAGCAGCCGAGGACTTCTTTCCGTCGCAACAGTTGACAAGTCAGGTGGTTTAAAAGACAGGGCTTACATTTGTTATTCAGTTCCTTCAAGGTAATAACGAACGTGCAATTAGTAAGTCATTTTCTAGTTCATGAGGAAATCTGATAGCTTATTATTACCTTCATAAAACATTCCCCTTCACTATCCAACACCATTTCCTCTCTGCCAAACAAAGATAGAGTTGCCTGCCATAAAGTAGCCTCACCGAAAGTCGTACCCTAAAAAGGTTCGCCTCGCCTAACTGAGGCAGCTTCTTTCAAAAACGTCAATTGCGAAGAGGTCCCATTCCCCCTCCTCCCCCTTGCGACTCGAAACTCGAGTAGTTTTCGAGCTTGTATGGAGTTGTGTTAACCACCACTCCACAAGGAAATTCCAAAATGGCTAAAAAGGCGAAATAGTGAATGATTGGGAAGTGACTAGAAGGTAATTTCTCGCCAAGATACCCTAGTACATCGTGCGACAATTTCAGTCTTGGCATACGGTGCTAATTTCAGCAACTTTATACAACTAACTCCTCCTCGACTATGTATTATTCCATTAGGAGTGTTTCAGAAAGGCTATTGAAATGTAAGCCTTGTAGACTAGTCAACTTGCATACTGCACTGCCCGTGGGCAATAAGGAACCGGTAGCTTCCTGTTTCTCTGTTGAGCCAGAGGAACCGTTTTTCAGAGAAGAGAACTGACATGTCATCCATTCTTCCGCCATCTCACATTGACAAGTAAAACGAGTCAGCCAAGAGGGGGAAATTATCGCCTGTTTGACGACACTATCAATTCTCTGAGTCAGTGGTCAATCGGTGCCGCGTCTTCCTGAGGCACCTTGCCCAGACACCCATTGGTGGCCAGAGGGATTGGCGTTGACTTATTATTGTCACTGCTAAAGAATAAAATTTACTTAAGGCGATTGGTAACTGTATTTACGGTGCGCTTCTTTTGTGCAGTCCACTGTGGTAACAGACGAAGGCGCGGTTGTGCATTACCCACCCATTTCTACCTCGCTAGCGGTGATTTGAACCAGGCAAAAAGGACCCGAGCTGGTCATGTTGAGGAGGAGAGGGATGGGAAGATGGTGGGCGAATAATGTTCTTCGTGGCAGTCGGCAATTCCTTGAGACCACCCCCGACGTTCAAGCTCATCGCGTTGCAACCCGAAAGCGGCTGATTCTCAGTGTGGTCTGTCCTGAGTTGAATCGGGATCGAGATGGCAGACTGCGTAATTAGGGAGGAGCGACGCTTGGTGAATTTTATTTCGCCCGAAAATCAACTCGCGAAAATAATTTTTTGAGCATAGTATCTGAGAGGTGGGTTTACTCGCAAGACTGGTCTTAGTGACACAGTCATATACGAGTCACGGAGAGATCTTGAGTGGGGTGAAGTTTGTCTCCGCAAAATCGCTTACGTAGTTCCTTCCTTCTGAATAACATCCTCTTCCCATGAAACCGCTCCATACCATGGAATAGTAATTCACCAGAGGCATGCTTGTCGACATGAAATACCAAACTGGGACTAATATCTGAAGAGAGAATGCATGTGTTTCGGTTGCTCCCTGAAATTCAGACAGTAATGTCTCGTTGCCTCGACGTTGAAGGTAATGAGTGAAAAGAAGTAGTGACTCTCAACCGTCGTACGCATTCCGTCGTGATTGATCTAATCCATTGCCATGCCTATGTCCACCCCTTCTACTCCTCCATTCACCATCCCCAAGTAAACAAGCGTCAACTCACTTATTCGCTCTCCACTTTACTCGCCTTTCCTTACTCACACTTGTTCTTCCCTACTGTCAGTTCAGGTTAGGAACGAGTCATCTAAGCAAGTTTGCACTTCGTTCTCGAGTAGTCTTTTTCATCAACGACATTTGAGGAATTTTATGCGGTCTGGCCTGCGAAACTTTGTTCGAACAGACACGAATGACTGATCATAATGCATGGAGTATGGTGTACTCCTTGGTGAATTAACCAGTTCGCAATTGATCTAATCCACTGGTTAAGGTCGCGTCAGTTTCCCTTCAGTTGGGCATCGTTGCAGAGCATTTGGAAAAGGGTTGCAATTTTTGAATCTTTTATCACAATATTAGAAAACGATTTTGAGAATGGACTATTCATTGCTAAATTACTCCCATTATTCGCCGCCACCGCCTCCACCTGTCACTTAACAAAGTGAGGCAACGGAATTTACAGTGGAAGCGTTTTAGGCCTCATTAGTGTTAACCGGTGACTCACACGGCGTCGGTGAGTTGGTGGGATCGCGCTTTGGTTGGCCCCTGTTCAAACTCCTCTTTGCTCAATTTTGGCAGAGCGTGGACACTTTATTCTCTCGCCTGTGCCCACGCCAGTGCAAACGTGCGACAATTAGCGAAAGGGTGCCTCATTTGCAACGCAGCGAAATGTACTTCGCCCAAAATCCTCTGCTTTGCCGAGGGGATGTCCTTACACCCAACTGCATGATTTGTAGTACATTCAAAGTTGTATCCCTGATGCTTCAGGAAATCCCACTTTACATGGCCCACCTAGCATGTTGGTACGAAATGCTGTATTCCGACAGGTCACTTTAAAGTGCTTTCTGAGAGTACTTACCCTGCGTAATGGACCCTTAGGTCTTCACGCAGGTGCCCCTTTGTTGCAACTGATCCTCAACTGAGGCATTAACATCAGGCTCCACAAGGATAAGACCGTTTCAACTTGCGTCGAGAAAACCGTTTCACTTCCTTATCACCAGACCGGGCCTCTGTATGGTGCATACTAACCTGCTGGCCTGCAATCCAATTAGATGGGTGTCCTTTTCGAAAACGTCTTGAAGGATTGCGAGGCTAGTTAGGGAATAATACAGAGAATATGTGCTTCTTCACTCGCTTGGGGACCACAGTTAGGACTTAGCGTTATGTTTTTACAGAAGTAAGTAGTCTTCTTAACAAGCTTAGACCTACAAGATGATGCCGTATTCTATCTCTTACATCATTCGTTTGCCCTTCACTGCCACATGAGTCACTCTCCGAGAGCGGTGTAATCTCGTCATGCTGTGCAGCAGTCGCAATCGCCTGTCTGTACTTTAATCGAGAAGGTCAAACAGGCAGACTTGTCTTTTAACCCTCCTCCCATTCTCCAAGATATGGTGCAGATTGAGTAGTCTTTGCGAATGAACAATCTAGAGAGTTTCAATGGTACAGGATGTGTCCTATCCACAACACGTGGCCTGCTAACTACGCAGGAGCTCTACTGCGACGATTATAAGGCTGGTTTTGCCCTAAATGACAGTTTCGTCATTATTCCTGCCCAAACTGTTTGTTTGACAAATACATCTATCGGAATGGACGTCTTGGCTTTGGTGTTTCTCCTCTTCTTCTATCGGTTATAGGAATTCCTCACTTATGCTTGTCAGACTTGCAATGCTTCCCAACACTTCATCCCTCCGGTCGACGTTTCATGCGAGGTTGAATTGTCACTGACTTTCATACCTGACGGGGAGTAGTGCATGTATACCCCATGATGTAGTTTTGGTAGATTTCCCTTTCTCCACCCTTCAATCACGCGTATTTCCCACGTGATCACCACTCTAATGCTCTATCGGGTCTCATTTTAGAGGAGGGCGAACCGGAGGAAGAGGTGACTAGGAACTTCATAAAAAATTTCAAAATAACAGTAAGTATCTCCTCTTTCTATGCATTATTATCACTAGCACTCTTCTTTGACATTGCCCATTGTTCTCACAATGTGGTGGTCAGTTTTTGGCAACATCTTCCTCTAATTTGTGATATGCGTGACGGAGCTTTACGATGGCCATTTTAATTGTCCGCTGTCAAATGGCCTTATCTGAATGCACCAGTAACACTCGAATTTTGTTAACAACAGAAGAGCTGTTACTTTCTCTTTCATGTCCATTATTTTAAGATCAATTGCCCAATTTCCCACTGATTTGGCATTGGGACAGTCTATTTTTTTTTACTGAGGACCTTCCCCTCTCCTGTACGAACGTCTGACCAACTTCACCTATGGAAGTGCATTCTGTCACCATGTGTTATTTACTTACTTTTATTCAACTGGACCTGAAAGTAAGCTTTCTCGTCCAAACCCCTATCCAGTAAGAAAGCACACTATCCAGCCTTCTTGGGTCTTAGTTTCGTGACAAACACCACTTGATGTTTCGGTCGAGCAACACGTTGAGAGGTGGATGTGGAGAAAAACCTCTGATGCCTAGGGTAGTCGATAAAAGGAGCGGTGAAAGTAAGATATTTTACTTCAGATGTGTGCCGATGGGTTTCGATACACGTTGGTTTAATGTGGAGGCTGGAGTCAATACTTTTGTCACTATTGCCCATTAATGGGTGCTCGGAGGCCCTGAAGGGTGGAGCCTGTGTCTGGGTGCGTAGTGGTCCTTTTCAAAGGAATAGATATCGAGAGTCATGACCTTGCGAAGTCGCCTCATTACAGAGTGGACATTACTATGCTTACTGAGGGAGACTCCACTTCCAGTCAGACAATCTTAGTTTATCTGACTGTCATTGAGAGTAAGTCTCTACCTTCACCATAATAATTACTCAGCCTCTCTTCAGTTCTTCCACTAACTGGCCAGGCTTACGACGGCGAGGTGATATTTTATACGTCGGTATGAAGATTATTATGATGAATGGAACCATTCGGTAGCTAGCTGCGTGTCAATAGGGAACAATCGGGAGGAGGCTTTGTGCCTATGATTGCAAATAGGTTCCATGCTGTCAACATGGAGGCATGCCACTCTTGCTGCTATCATTCCTAAGAAGTGATGTTGACGCAGTGACAAGATAGCCATTAGACGGTGTTTTACGAGTAGAGAGGGGGTCCTGCCGACTCATCTCAAAGGGATTTGTCTCTGTTCCCCTTTAGGTGGAGAAGCCGTTCAATTTCAGACAAACGCAAATCTCAACCTTGGTGAGTGCTGCACTCTGCCTATTACTTCCACTTTTCCTCTTACTGTACCTGGCTGTCTGCGTTGTGGCCTACATCCTCGGCATACCTTGTTTGGCCAGATTTACTTCCCGACACCATAGCAGCACCTACGTCATAAGCGGGGAGTTCTCCAGAGCTCCTGCTAGTTTACTCTCCTCTTAACCTAAATCTGCTCAGTGCTCTCCACGACTGCTCTCGATTTTAAGTTAAATGTACTTATGATATAGCATCATCGCAAGTTAACCCTTGCGTCTGAGGTATTTTCTACTCCAAAGGGTTCGCATTCGGTGAACAGACTGCCTAACATCTAACCTTCAGAGTACAACACTTTTTATAGGAGTGACATAATTCCCAAGTATAAAGGCCGAAAGTCACCTTGCTATTTGAGAAATACTTTCCTCGTAGTTGCAATTTTTTTGTACTGGCTCATAACACCTTAGTGCTTCCTAGAGTTTTTACTCACTTTTCTTCCCTCCCTACACCGTACAGGACTCCGATATATACGTAGAGGCAGAGATCGAAAATCTCACCCAACAGCCCCTCATGGTGCAGCGAATCGCCTGGGAGCCAGGCCCCCTCCTCAAGGTCACAGACTTGAATTCCCTTGTTGATTGGACCAAGTGAGTTGGTATTTTTCCAAACCTTGCATTGGTTACGTAGATATAAACGAAATTTTTTTCTGACTCAGTCTACAATGAGCGTGTATGCTTGGTTTAAGTATACAATTTACTGTTCGAGAAACTTTTCCAATCTAGCCACTCGTCATTTCTGAGCACTCACGGGCATTAACCCATGTAATCTCTATTCTCAAACGTGCCTTATTCATCTCGGAAAACCTGAGTTTATTTTATTCATCCATGAGTTTACTCACGCCATCGAGGCGGATCCTTCTTTCCATTGTCTACTACTCTTCTAACGAAGACCAAACAAAATAAATCGGAGTTCCGAGGAAATTTCGAGTTTCGTTTTTTTCAGCCAGAAACTTCATCACAAATGGAAGCTGAGATAACTTTACACTTAGAGTAGACGATGGGAATGGACGTTACCATTCGTTGAAAACAAAAATAGTCATAATTTTCCAGACGACAAGCTCTAGTCGAAACTCTACGTTTGTTTGTGGTATTTTTGGTGGGAGATTAAGAATCAGGCGGGCCCTTTCCGGACTGTTGACTTACTGAACGACAACTTTTGTTTGTGCATCGAAATGTTAGCCGACTTGTCGATAATTTGGAAAGTGGTGGCTGTAGTAATAGTGGTAGTAAATGTGAATTTGGTTATTGCCGCCTTCCCTAATAAACTAATCGAGATCAGAGCCTTATAGGCGAGTTTGACGACAGGCAGCACGACTGGATTTAGCAACAATATACCTCTTCGACATTATATCAACCTTAGTTGCGGGTAATTGCGCAAGTCACCCACATCCCGCATGTGTATTCATCAGCCCCCAATCAGTACGAAGCACGGAGAGGTCTTGCGGAGCTGACGTGCCACAATTTTGACCATGCCAATGGGAAGGGTAAAGAGTCAGCTGCAAATAATACAGTTGACTGGACGTAGACATTGTGACTTAGAACACGGCGTATTGTGTGAAATGTGACATATCTTCTCCTTGCTCGTAAAAACCGTACATATGCCCCTAATAAATATGTTACAATTTGGGTGAAAGCATAGAGCCAGAATCTTTCTTATTTTCGTAATTACTTCAATGACAAACAATGATAATAATAATAAGATTCCACCATAAACCGTTCTGCAAAATACGTCAAAGCAAAGAGACTACTACTGCAGACAACTTGGAATAGCGTTTATCCAGAGGGAACTATTTATCAATCTTGAAACATACATTTCTTATACGCTGTGAAATGCAGAAAAGCTTTTTCAGTTGCCTGACATGTCACTTATATGTTGAGCATTAAAACCTCCACGCTGTGATGGTTGCTTGAATTTTCCCCCGACTTCAAGTTACCTTTCTTCTGACCTGGGTATTTGTTTTACCAAGTTATTGGCCTGCGTTCAACAGCGGTGGGAGATTGAGCCTCCCCATGGGCGTCTAACCGCGTGGTCCTGCCCTAATGATATAATGTCGGCAACAAACGCCTCTCAAATTTCCAACCCACACCTATGCGTAGTTGTCAAGAATCTGTATTTAAACCGAATACATTACCTACGTGGGGTTGATCGGTCGACATGCTTTCACGCTCTTTTGATTAATTATTGTAGGAGTCATGGTATGAAAGTTGGGAAATTCGTCTTCCTTATACCTTGCGAGGGCTTTTGTGCACAAAAATTATCATGGAAAGTTGCCTCGCCATCGATGAGACTTATTGACTCTCTATTTGAATGCAAAAGCGGCTATGATTGCCCCTTCAATTTCGAGGAGCCACGTGTTTACGTACAATGTGTTTTGAAACAACATGTCTCGCAATTTGTTGCGTGGAATAATTGTCTCTCAATCAAATACTCCACATCTTCAGCAGAAACTGCTGAACCACTTAGTACTCCGTTTCGACCTTACATGAAGGTATAAATTATGGCTAATTGTTTGATCAAATTTATTAATTAACCTATACTGCATTAGCGAATTTGTGAAAGTTAAACCCGCAATATTCTAAAAGTGAGTGGTATTTCGAGTAGCGCGTTTTAATCGGAAGCAAATGCCCTTCTTCGCTTCTACACCAAAAACACCTTGCTTACGATTGTTCACCATTATTCGCGGTCATGTTGGTCAGTTGGTTATCGATTCCAGATTTTGCCTTTTGGTAGAACAAGAAATTGGCTCCTCCGCCTCCTCTCTTGAAGCGGGGCCACAATGGTTCCTGTACATCGGAAGAATATACGCAACCTAGCTATCGAGGAAGCGAAACGAGCCTTGAATTCGGAAATAATAACTCCGACGATCCCTTTGGTAAGAATGTATATTTTGGTGCAAAGCGTGAGTAAGGGGCAACAATCGGTTTTGCAGTGTTTTGTCTATTGCCTTACTACTATCTAATTGTATATCAGTGCATCATTCTGGCTACTTGGTAACGAGCTGACATTAGTAACGAATTGACATAAATACTGATTCATGGAATGATCCCAAAATGTTAGCGAAAGGGATTAGAGGAAAGTCACTTATATTCTTGCAGTAAAAGCACTATTTCCTGTCTCTTAGGCAAAATTGACCGTGGACATTCGCAAACAAGTTCACAATGGAGTTTAAGCGAAGATCATATGTCGACGAGTGCCTTTTCAACTGTGGTCATGGAGGAGATAAAGTGTGGCGAAGAACTACCTACTTCAAACAATCTTCTACAAAACCGATATGTCCAATACGCCGCGGATGAAGGTAGGGGAGATTTTTAACTCCTTCCTCCTAAGACATCTACCTCTTGAAGCATCTTTTCATCTCCCCAACGCGTGATTGAGGTAACGCAGAGGTTTAATTAACCAAGTAGTTTATCGTGACAAGCCTGATATGATAAGCTGCTGGAATGCTAATCTGTGCGATTTGATGATGAGCTTATCCTCTGAACTAATTTGGTTACAGGCTCCTAGGTTTTTTGACTGAGGATGACACTTTTATGTAGTATTGCAGTACCTTCATTGTTTCTTACTTGATTGACTGCCGACGAAATGACTCGTTCTATTTCATGGGCACTCCTCAAAACCCTCTCTGATGTCCTCAATATTAAGATTGTTATTGGTCATCCAAACGAAGCCTTTGGTGGCCTTACTTTTTAAAAGTCACTTGCTACTTCAAGTCTGCTATTAGAGAGTCTGGAAGAGTGCAAGTACTGGTTCTTTCTGGTACAGTGGGGTAGAAGTCATTAATCCATCTCCTGGGAATGTGGTCGTCGGTACTTCCTTTTTACTTCGACTATTCTAACATGCAGGTCAAACATGCTAGGCACCAAGCGGTTGACTGCTGGAGTGTTATAGGGCCAGTATTTACTGGTATTTGTTTTGTTGCTTTAAGAGATAAGGCTACGCTGAAGGGCTTTGAGAAGACAATACGAGCTGCCATTGAAGTTGCCCTCGTGTGAATAAACTTTTATATTTTGCGAATAGATAACAAGTCCCAATCGACGTGAACATCTTACGACGCCTCGCCATTAGGGCAGTAGACCGTTGAAAATCGTGCTTTTGGCGTAGGCGTCGATCAGGTCATTGGGTGAATCATATATCGGCCACGGCAGGTCCGGCTGCCGGTAATAATGCGGAGTGAGAAGGCGGACAGGCACTCGAATTGGAAGTGAAATGTAACGTACTGCCGTCCACATGGCTTATTATCAACTCTGAGTGGAATTTACTCACCCGGTCACTCCGGATTGTATTGTAACCGCGCGCATCCCCATTGAAACTGACCAAGCCAGAGTTGCCACGCTAGTTGTTTCTTCATTATTACCATTGCGCGAGTGGTATCCGCATTGCATTTGCCTTTACGCTGACGTGGAGATCCTGAATGACTGTTCATCCATGTTTACTCAAAGACACCTAAAATAAACCAATAGATTTCCTTTCCTTTCTTTTTGAGAAGAAAAAATTTTTGTTTAAGCGTTCTGCGCAAACTCGACAAAGTACTGTGTCCTGCTTTGTCGTAGGAGGGAATGCTGCAATTGTCATTTTGCCAATCACCGATTTTTCCAGGCCTACGAAGAGGCCGCAGTAAATTTGCCCAACCCATTGGTTTTCGTCACCAGTTGCACATGACTTATTCAAAGGTCGCAAATTGTCACCATGGTTCCGCACACGCTTAGATTACGTCGGGTAAATTAATTCAGGCATGCCTCCCCAAAGCGCAAAAAGTGGGAGGAGTCTGGGTGACTATCTGACGTCCTCCACTGTCCCTGATGAGTAGAGCCCATTTTTTCTTATAGGAGCCAGAATTATCCATTAATCGCTCGTAAGTGATCTGGGGAGCAATGTGGAGTACTTGTAATAACCATCGACACTTACACCTCCCTTAGAAAACCGCTTTTCTGACATCATTCATGGTCGAAAAATTGCACCACATCGTCAGATGTCATCGCCACCAACAATGTTACTTTCGGTGTCACTACCATCAGTGAAGGTGAGTTCTGCGCTAGAATTGGAGACACGTTATGCTAGTCAGTGTGTAGAGGCAGAGAATGTTGTATGGATGCATTACAGTTCCTCTTTTGCTATCAGTAGGGAATTTAGTAATGGACACTCCAACGAATCTCGTTGTGCCACTGAAAGCGTGTAAATCGCCTTAAGTTCTTGTCATCCTGAAGCAAAAGGGAGAGCGCAGAACCCTGAACATTGAATGTTGGGAAGAAGCCTCGACTTTTCTGAATGTGAATTTTGTTGCAGCCGAAACACTGACCCAAGAGTGCTGGGCGTTGATTGAGGCTTCAGGTGGCAAGTGTCATGACGGCGTATCGGTTGTATGCTGGCGGTAGCGACGTTCCATTCGCTTTGTGAATGAAGGTGCCAAGGGAGAGGGTAATCTTCCTCACACTTCGTGCTCTTGTCAATTTTGAATGAAAGGGCTGAAATTTGATTTGTCAGGCGAGCCAATCATCCAAGTCCCTGTCAATTGTGCATGGCGTCCTGGCTATAGTTCGCATTCACGAAGTGACGCTTTAGTTCGGGGCCACTCTTAATTCCTGTACTGTCAATGTGTCGCCACCGTGTGGTACCACAATCATCAACAGTGCTTTCGATGGAGCGTGGACTTGCAGGTCTCCTTCAGTCACCTGATGCTCACGAACGCAGAATAATGTGGTTTTTGGCCAAGACGAGCGTTGCCACCAGACGAGTTATGAAGTGCGTCATTGGACTTATTTCCCTTACTAAAATGCACGTCACATGAGTAAGGAGAAGTGGAAGGTGAACTGGCATGGCGATGCTTAGTGCAGTAGTTTTGTGACCTCAACACTAACGTGTTTTTCTGTGTATGCGGTTTTATTGACGGGAGAGTTAGCTCCAGGCCTTGTTGTTTAGACCCCCTTGCTCCCGGATAGTACTGGAGTGTGTGAAGCAGACTCTGCAGCAAGATCAGTGGATAACTACCTGAAGAGAGTTCGAGCAACCCTCAAGCCCGTTTCCCTGAGAATAATCGGCCTCGTTGCCGTCAAAGGACGCCGATGAGGAGTACCGCCAGGCCTTTCACTCTGTTTCGTGGTAAAACTGCACAACACCCTTGATGTTTTGTACAATAGTGTGTAGTTCTTTTGAAGTCGGACTGAGTTTTTGTAGACCAATCGGAGAAGAGGGACTGGAATAGTCGTTTCCGATGTGTGGATACGCAGTCGCGAGTGCTTAACTTTATGATCTCAAACGTGAGTGATCCTGAGGCGAATGGAGTGGTCGATTCCCCATTCCAACCATGAATTCAGGGGAAACGAAACTTTACCGAGTGCCTTATCTTTACTAGTAGTGTAAAGTAGTTCGTCTTGCAAGCACAAAGCTTTACCTCCACTTATCCCCTAATAAATCCCTTCTCAAGACCACCTCCTTTCTTTTTCTCTACACCCACGCACTCATCAACTCGCTTCTCTTGAGGAACCTCTCATCCTGACCAAGTTCAATGCACGGGTCTAATGCAATTAGGTTGCCACCGGCCGGGATGGAATAGGTCTTATACCACCTTAAACGGGGTGCCGAACTATGTCGAATTTTCTATTCTAGTCTTGCGTACTAGCCTTCTTTCCTCTCACTCTTCGTAGAAGCTCAGAAGTCCTCCGCACACTGTCGAGAAGTGAGGTGTTGATGTCGTTTGTGACTACTTGATTCAGTAATCACTTGCGATAGAAATACAGCTTTGATGTGCTCGGTAAGGGAGCATCTAACTTAGTGGCCTTTCAAGTGTGACCCTCGATGGCGGGAAACACGGGCGGTAGGCGTCGCCCCCCCCCCCCCCGCCTAATAGCATTCGAGTTTGCGTGAGAGACTGAAGGAATCGGGGCAGACTTTCTGAAGTGTTATAGTCGTATTCACCCTATCAAACGATGACTCCAAAATTACTCCTCTCGAAACGTCGGTAACTCCTGGTCATTTGCTTACTGAACTCGAATTTTTCGTGGACATCGGGCCAATCTCCGTCTGTTCCCCACGGATATGGCCATTTGTCTAATCTCCCGGTAGGTAAAACCCCTTGGGTGGTGGACAAGGCATTGAGCAATTCGGTGAATGCAGTTTGTAGCTTGTAGCATAACATAGTAAAAAGGCATGAATGGCTGAACTTAAAACTATGGTGGTAGCTGTGATTTTTCGCCGCAAAGGATTCCGATAGGTTGAGAACGGCCGTCAATGACCAGGCCTTTCCATCTAGGTTGCGAAAGTGATTTGCCTTCCATACTAGGTGACTTAGAAGCAGTCCTAGAGTCTTCCCTAAGGGCCATTCGTCCCTTAAGTTAGTTTGCTGTCATGAAACCTGGTCGAATGAAGGTGGTGTGAGCAGCTGTTCGGCCTCACGAGTCCGCCATGAAGTAAGACGCGGGGATTGGTATCTAGCCATGAGTTAGTGTAATAACCTAATCGGTATGCAAGCAGAAGTACATGGGATTTTACTCCAACCGCACACATAGTACTAGAGTTTCTACCTTGTCCTTATCGAAGTAATGAGAAAACTGCGCTTGGAAGTTGTTCAGAAGCTTTCGCTGTTGTCAGGGTCTGGTGTTGTTATTTATGCTTTGGGACTTGTCCTCTCACGGCCCCGTCTCGGGAGTTGCACTCATGTGATATGAAGATTAAACTTCCTCCAGCTGTCTGGTCTTGAAATGGATTGCCCCAGATTTATCACTGTTCGGCGAAGATGGGGGTTGGAGGAACCCAGAGAAACAGAGGCAGCAGCAACGTTTGACAATGATTACGCCAATTAAATAACGCATTCCTAACAGTCTTGCGCAAGGAAATAATAAAGGACTCGAGCTTGGTCGTTGACCGCTCTGGAAAAGCCTGCAGAAAACAGTTTCCCAAGTGGGATCGAGGTTAGTGAAGAAAAGTGCTTGACTTCTATCTACGAGGAGACTTGGATCACATTCTACGATGGACATAATCACATTTGTTCATTGAAAATTTTTCGAAACATTGAAGCAAAGGGCACCCTTTACTGAAACGATGGTAAGTAGCAAGACAAGTCAGACCTAATGGGCTCGTGGACGCTAGGATGTTGGAAGGAGTAAAGGTTAATGCTAGAAAGTAGGTTTCTAAGTCCATTACAATGTAAGAGCCTGTTGGGTTGATGAAGCTTAAGGATAAAGCAAGGACTTATAATGGCGAAGTAGCTCACACTGCTAAATCTAAGTCCCAAAAGCGCAAGTGACTCTGTCATGCGCGCCTTGACCTGAAGCGGCTCCTGAGACTCCCGTCCGGTGCTTTTCGTCACTAGCAGGAAACGGCAACTGAATGTAAGTTCCTGCTGATGTGCATCCGCTCTGATGGGCGTGTGCTAGGTTACGGGCCACTATCTTCGTCCGTGTTTTGCGGGCGATGGCAAAGAGAAGCAGACAGCGTTGTTTGCCAAGACTATGCGGCTCAAGCAAACTACTGCTCCTAGCCTCAGCGCACAACCGAGGGCGAGACTTACACCCACTTTTCGTTCTGGCATTTGCAAGTATAACAATGGTATTGCACTTGACTCAATTCCTACCGGCTTCAACTTGGCCGCCAACCTCCCCGCGGACACTCACAGCCTCAATACGGAAGCAATGAGGCAACGATTCCAAGGCGCCGACTTCAATTCCCAAAACTTGTATCGCGCACCTCTCACTCAACGCAACTGCGTGCCACACTATTGCACGCCTGCACATGGCACAATCATGATACTCCAACGATTATTTTAATTGGTGTTATACCACGCACATTTCACTTTGGTGCAAACGATCACGCATATTGGGTGGTAGCACGGTCCAGATCATTCGAGTAAACACCAGGTCTGTAGAACTCTCTGCTATCGCCGCAATACCTCTTGCATTATACTCCGGATTGAGGCGAGTGTTCCCTTCATCTACTCCTTTGTCCGACACACCATCCTACGCTCCCATCGGTTTCAAGCGTTGCATTAACAATTGGTGAAATCGTTGTACGGTGGCAGTTGGGACACAAGATGGAATCACACCAATTATGACAATTTTAGCCATGGGCTTTCGGATAGCCACATGGGGCTACGTCACGGCAATTATCGCCTCAACGAATTGATCTGGGTGTTCTTAGTAGACAGACACAAATTATGCTGAATCGCGATGTATATTAACGCGTTGCACACGCTCGCAAAGACCAAAAAATAAGCCATAGAGTGCGCAATTTGGTGATTTATTTAAGCCTTCACGATAGGGCCTACAAAGAAAGGAGGGTGGAACCGATGGACGAGGAGGATGCGAGGAAAGGAGAGGTGAGAGCAATGGGTAGTAAACTACTAGCGGGAATCGTCCGAGGAATGTATCAAGCAGCAGCAGTAGCACTGGTTACGAAGATCCGACCCAGATCTGTGAAGATGAAGCAATTTTCCGTGGAATTTCCCTCAACTCCAACGGTGGCACTTCCTTCACGGTAAGAGAATGGAGATAAAGATAAGCGTCAATGTGTCCTTCATGATGAAACTAGACCCATCCACCACCCCGACTTCGTTGGACGCCTCAACGTTGCACTGAGTGGTTGCCCTCTAACCCCTTTGCCTCGACGGTGGGAAAAGTGGTCCTAACCCTCCCTCTCTCTCACTCTCTGTGAGCTCCCCTCCTCGTCAAATTTTGTCCCAGTAACAGTGAAAGACAGCATTTGTCAACAAATCAGACAACAGTGACCGAGCATCCCTGTAGCGCGCCGAACCGCCGCCGGTTCCGTTCTGACGGACGACACATGCAACCAGGCCCAAAACGCAGAGATGACGGCCCAAATGCAATTACTCTCACACCCGTAATACGCGCCGCGCCGGGTGCCACAATGATCACCTCGGCCACCACTTACGAGTGACGAGGAGACGAAGCCGACAAAACCGATGCTTTGCACAGTACCTAACACCACCGCGGCCCGCCGAAGAGCCTACGGCCTCTCCCTCCCACAAAGGGAGAGATCACGGCAGAGGCTGCGCAGACCCAACGTTGACGGCGAGTGCACCATCACACTCGACAGCGACAGCGAAAGCGACAGCGAACGTGGATTGAACCATGGTCCCACCAAGCCTCTCCTAATCTATATGCGGGTGGGGCAAGGCCCTCTCCTCAATGCAAATTTTCTGGAGTGGGACCAATCAGTTTGCACCTCATTCCCAGCCACTGTTTTGCGGAATCTCAAAGCTCAATTGCCAAGGACACCATGGATAATCACTGTGTTGGCCAGTCCAACCGATATCATTCTGTCATACCGCTCCTCGTGGGCGACGATGCAGCGTCTCACTACGAAGGCGACGCATTTCCGTTAATTTCCCGTCGGAACCCCATCCACGTCGGCCTAAGTAATCACCAAATGTACAATATCCAATGAAATTGCCGACCTCAAATAGGGTTTGAATTTGGGAGAGCATTTACATTCCTCAATGCCAATGACGGCGACACCACTGAATCGCCATCATCATCCCTAATGCTCGCCATCATCGAGGTTGGTGGGTAAAGCACCCACAATCCCTTCTTACTCTCCTCAACACACCTGTAGTCCAGTCATGACAGGCACAAACTCGAGGTCGAGGCGAGTCGAAAGCTCCAGAGGCCAGGCTCTCTAACCGTTGTTGTGTCACCCCCGTCCAGATGAAGGCTGGAAAAGCTGCCACAGTGATGGCGGCAGATGCGGTATCAGTAGCAGATACAGCGGCATCTGATGCCGGTGCAGTTGTGCCCTCCGGACGGGACAGAAGGAGATTTAAGGCACGAGAACTGGACATTACAACGAAGAAACTATGTTTAAGAGAGCGAGTCGCCGGACAGATGGGGAAGGGAGGACAAAGGGCTCACCTTCTGTTGGTTACCTCGCAAACTATTTGAAATGGCTCTTCCACGACCACCTGGGAGGGCACCTCGAGGATTTTTACGGAGACGTCAGAGTACTTTGATGGCTGCAAAAGAGTCAAACGACCTCATTACGACAGTCTCTTCCTGAATGCAACTGACGTTTGAATGCGACTCTCATTAAGACGCTGGGAAGCGTGATTAGGCTACCACACCGTCCCACTACCGAACGATGAGAGAGCAAGTAGCCCAACGCATTCAACGCAAATTTTAACCACAGGGGGCAGTGAATTTTCTCTCGGTAACGTCCTTGGGGCTTCCTCCTGCATTCACCACATTCGAATTATTGGTACTCTGAACAATGAAGCATTCATGCGCTGAGACCTTCGGAAAGCTCGAGGGTCGCTTCTGGGAAGCGGATGAGGGCTACAAGGCTGGGTGTGTGGGAGGCAGCATCGCATTATGACGTTGGAAGGATGAGAGGAAGGCGGATGGTGAGAATGGAAGGCACTTGCAGTTGAGGTGAAGGGGAAAGTGCGAAGATGGCCCGTCTCGCCCATGGCCGCGCCACGCGATGTCCAGATGGCCCAGTTTTCATCTCTTCCTCGTGCGACGTCGTCTGAGGATTGAGGGTTGAATACGGTAGAGTAGTCGCCAAACTTCATGCGGCGCCATGTAGGCGGAAGTCAGTTTGCCCTTTTGTCTGCTCCTATCACATAAAACAGTACGCATTTCAAGAGGAAAATCGAGGCCACGTCCACTCCCTCATCGTGAGAGGCATGCAGGAAAGGCGAGTGACTATTTTTGGACGTTTCGATCGTTCGGTGCAATTGTAATCTCTATGGGGTACACACCTTCTACAGCGCTCTTTGCCCTTGTTCCATCAACACAAGTCGCATCGGCGCGTGGGTTATTTACAAATGCAGCTTTATGAATGACAGGAAGGTTTCCGTCATCCACGACTGAGGATATTGCACAGGAGTCAAAAGAGCTGACAGTGCACATGTGAGAGGTTTACAAAGCCAGCACAGGCACTGATCATATAAGCATTTCCTTACAACCACATTTTGGGCAGGAGGATGAGGCGTTGGTATAGTAATTAAGTCTTTTAACAAGTATGTCTCGGGTCTTCGAGGCAATTGCATTAAACTACACCTCTCTCAGTGGAAATGCTCCGACGTGTTCATTTTAGGTCGCGGTGAGATGTTCGATAAGTGCTGTACTTGTCAAGCCAGCGATGAAATTTGTCTTGGGTGTCTGTTTAATCCTAGTTTTAGGGCAAAATAGTGATCAGAATATGAACCCGTTGGTCCCTCCCTGATCTGCTCAACATATTGTACATTCATTCGCTCATCCACAAACAAGGTAACTCATGGTCCTGTCCATTCATTTGCCTACACTCCATCCCAGCTGTCCTCGGTAACAGTCCTAGCTTTCCGAAAGTGACAAGAACGACGAAGGAGCACCACACGCATTTGCCCTTCTATCCCGAAAACTCGTATTTAGCAAGGCCTCATTTCGACAGAAATTCGTTTTGTCCCAATCCTAACTGGACAGACAAGTCTTCAGTTCTCATCTCCTTTCTCCTTTGCGGATTGGCAAACTCCCATCACGCCATTTACATGGAAACAAATATGATAAGTTTTCAATCGTCATCACTTCTGAGGGGGAGACACTACGTGATCAAGGACACAGCTAATTTTGAGTTGAGTACCCGCAAGGAACCTTTGCTCCACCGTGGGATAACACATCTTCGCGCAATTGTTCTCTTCACTCAAGCCTCAAGTTTCATTCATTTAAGCCTTCAGGACACCACTGTTTTGAGCTCAATGTGCGAAATGCTTTCCAGTATTATGTAACTTTATTAAATACTACAAGCTACCCTTCATCCGACCGTCTTGGACATGCCCACCTGTCCCTACAAGGCCTTAAGGTGGATTTAAAATGGATTATGTTGGAAACACCACATATTACGATTTTGTCTTTACGCAATAGAACAGACTAGAAGAAATAATGGAAAGTAGTTCATTCGCCCAGGTGCAACGACTAAAATTGCCTTCAAACAGTCAGAATGGGGGAATTTGTGTGGAAATAGACTTGAAGACAGCGATTTATCAAGGCGCCAGTTGTTAGAGATAAAAAAGTACGGTGGGTAATTGACAGAGAGCATTGCGTAAAGGTTTGTTAGTGCGTAAGTGCACTTCGTCTCGTTTTAGTTCAGGAAGGCTAACTCCTTTTGGATTCGACAGTGAAGTGAGAAATCAATATTCAACCTTAGAGAAAACAGGAAAGGGAGAAGGCGAGAAGAATCTAAGTTGCCGTTAGACTACAAGGAAAGCGAAAAATAGCAGAAGTAAACGAACCTGTAATGCTCAGTAGGAATAATCGGTATAAAACGGGCCCAGAGAGTAAAATTGAACGTTGAACGGGCTTCCCCGTGAGATATGGAAAGTAGAAAATAGGAAGAATCAACCTATCCTCCCCAATTTTTCCGTCCATTCCATCTTCCCAACATGACGGTGAGGTAGTAGGGGAGCCATCCTTGGCTTTTTCTCAAGCCATCTCGAAGTCGCCGAGTTACTTGCAGATGCGAATCTATGAAGGGTCGTAAGTGTCTTTCCCTTGACGCAATACGGCGAACCCATCTACGAAGGATAAACCAGTGGCTGGTAGTCGCCGGAATGTTAGCCACGTTAAATGGGGCAACTACCGTGTCCAGCCTACCGCGGCCCGATTGTACGTCGGATTCAGGTCGAGTGGAAACAATGAGACTTATTCTTAATGCCGTATTGATTCGGCGAAAGAGAACTCTTCTTACCTAGTAGTTTCAGTCATCTCGCTCATAAATTGAGGAAAAAATCCCTCTAAACATGGAATACTGGCTCTCGCCACTCTCCTCAACGCATAAAACAATATCACACAATAAGCAGCGACACATTTGTATGGGATTCTGCAGCTTCTTGCCTTCTGCATAAATATGTGATTACCCGAATTCGGTGAGACAAGGGCCTGCACCAGTTACACTTTTGTTCACCGCAAGCAACTCCTCATCTATTCGCATGGCAGTCCTTACGAGCCTGTTTTTCGAAGATAGAGTTCCAGGCACTAAAACTATCAACTACGCTGCGTCAACAATGTCCACGGGTGTATGGCTTCAGTCTTAAGACGTTAATAACAAATTGCACGACCGGGGGATGGGAATAGCTTTTGACCAACTCTGAAAACTCCTCCTTTGCCGCCATTGACTGCCTTTCGCACCTTCTAACCGGAATTGCAGTTTAATTTCACAACTCGTTAGTAATTCGTGTGAAAGCAAAAATACACTTATAATTGGGCGAAGGGTCAAGATGAACTTCGATTCCGGAGTCATTGTGATTTCTGGACCACAGGAAACCGTTAAATAAATGAAGGATCCGTTGATTTCCGTAGCTTCCTTCCCAATGAAACTGAAAAGAAAAGACGACTCGCATTCTCTTTAAACTTCTTAGTCTTTCCCTCCCAGTTAAACGTTCAGAATTCTCCCAGTGCGGGTTGCAAAATCAATGTTATGTAGGAGAAAAATTAATTTCCCTTTAAATATGACAAAATCAAAAGCGTAACACAAAATGAGGACTACAGCCCTGACTATAGCGGAAATAAGCGAGTTAGTGTTAGTAAGTGCCAAATATACGAAGGATGAGCTATCAGTTTTAACGCACGGTTGAGGGGCGATTCCATAGCCATACCACCGAAAAATCACGGTGCAAAAAAATATTAGGAATAGAATTCTAAAAAAACTTGTAGATTTACCGGCGAGGGAGATAAATTCCCATTCTTATCTGGAAGGTAGCATGTGATGCTTCATCCCCTGAACGGTCTGCAAGTATCACATATCATCCAAGTGACAAGTGGTAAGTGGTAAGTGTCCTCCCATCAACCCATGCTGCGCTGCGAGCGAGGACAACCGTCGTTCTTCCCATCGTCCTTATCCTTTACTCTCGATAAAACCGCTTGTTTATGGGAGGCAGTGTGGCAGTCGTTGACTCAGCCTCCTTCGCCGAATAACGCTAGACACGGCAAAGCGAGCCAATGCAACCATGAAAACGCCATTCTTCCACCGAACTCCCCTTGCAAAATGCTTTCGAATGAAGAAGTAGAGAAACACTGGAGACTGTACGCTTGCAACTGCGTCTGACTAAATTTGCTCACCTTCACCATCGTCAGGCAGGCGAGCTCCCCGCTCCGTGCAGATCTCGAAAGTGGAAACATTTGCCTAACACCCCATATCACCTTCACGTAGGCGGGAGGCGACTGCAGTTTTCTAAAGACAGTTTCTTTGGCTTCACCACTGCGATTAGTTGTTGTGGCAGTGGTAGTGGTAGTGGTAGTGGGTCGTGGCAGTGGCAGTGGCAGTGGCAGCGCCAGCGGCACGCGCTCCTCGGAGGCGATCGATTTGTGTTCACACGAGAGCGAAGAAAGGAGTGCACCAGTTGTGCAACTTACCTTAAAAAAATTTACGCGACGTTTTGGCCACCATCACTTCTCCCTTTCCCTCCCGATGCTGTGTACTCGATCCGACTGCAGTCGCAGTGTGCGAAGGTGACGGGAGTTGGAAAAAGGAAAGCGCAAAGATGATGGTATTTTGCCCTCTTGTTGTCTCTGCATTCCATATTCCTCCCTTTTCTCATTAGCCACGTGGCGGTAAGGCGAAGCAGTGGTTATCCCACGCATAGCACGACGTCTTGTCTATTTTCCTCTCCTGTCCACTGAGTCGTTTGCCTACTGATAACTCCACTGTGTTCTCACGCCCACATCTTCTTACCTACTTGAATACCAAAAGAGGTGTCTCATTGTCGTTTATACGGACTATCGATTCCGCTCCCCCTCTACTACCCGTGTTGAAGAACACTTCGTCTTATGATGGAACTGCCCCAGAGTCGGTGAAGGCAACATCGAACGAGTGGTTGCGTTACGCTTGACGAAACAGTTCACAGTCCACTGTGTGACGGGGAATGGTGCTGATGCGGCATCACCTGTAGACAAGTCTGCCACATACGTGAATGAGTTCCACGTGTCCAAGCTTGAGGAGTTATTCTATCTCATGCGAGACTGCGTCGAGGGCGTTGGCTGACGTGAGCTAAAGCAAATCGAAGTACTCACATTTGGTGTAACCACTGAAATCACCATCACCTTGGATCCCGATATCATTGGACTGCATCCGCAACTGTGACATTTGCGACAGAAGGCAATACACTGAAATCTCGAAGGTTATTCGGAACGGAGACTGACCAAGCTCATGAACTAAACGGTTCAGCGTAGTTTGAAATGTGGATAAGAATATGAGCAGGACTGCACTCCATATGCCTTGCGGCAATTTAACTGTTCGCGCGAAGACAAGGTGCTGGCAATACAGTCCCCATTTGCTGTCCATGAATTGAATGAATACGAATAGGCTTGATTTCCATCGCAATGAATATTTAATATACGTTACTCTGAACGAAATTTGGCCTCCAGATACCTCCACCTAGTTCAAAAAGCATCATTTCCAAAAAAATGATGTGAAAAAACATGCATAATTATGAGTTTGGGGTGCAACAACTTTTCTTTTAGTCAATAGTGTACCCATTTCCTTGGTCAGTGGATTTGAAGTTTCCGCACCGCACCAACATGGACGGCCTGTTGCTCACATGTGACTTAACTAAATATCTCTTCAAATTCTTACCTACCTCTGTCAAGCGTAAAATCACGATTTCCCAGCGTCTTTATCGAGATTAAGACATCATCAACTCTAGCATTGCGGGTAGATAAGCGACTTTTGAAATTAATTTCAGTAGACCTATGATTCCCTCCCCGACAAACCTAGACCGCGGAAGTAAATCATTTGGAAGAGCTCGCAATTTCATTTAGTCCTTCTTGAGCCGATAAAGTAATGAGTTTTGCTTCATTACCTGTCACCAAACGCAATTGACGGATTCTTGCTAGTAGTCAACGGCAACTCCGTTGGGTTGCATGTGTGAACAACCTATCGCGATTTAACACAGGCCTTCTAATTTCCATATTAAAATCATTGAAGGTAGCAACCAAATTTGAACTCACGCCGCAAATCTATCACACTCACTTTTTATTGTGTACAATCAAGGGGGAGCGGGTGCATTTAACGACTCCGGAATGGCCTCAATTTGCCGACTCGTCACGAATGACTTCACCGGAAGTCTAGAGAGTCCAAGGATAGCAATTGATGACAATTTCGGTAGCAAAAATAATTACACTAATGACGTCCAAGGGTACACAACAAATTCGTCCGTTAGATATCCTCTTCCTAATGACCATATCCTCATTATTTTCCCAACTTGATTATAACGCAGGCAAGAGGGTCGCACGAGTGTCCTCGGATAAAGTGGCTTCTGAAGAGAATATCTTGAATTAAAAATTCTAAGTAATTTAAATGCCAAACACTTCCACGCAAAAAAATGGAGTCAACAGCTACCTGCGAAGAGTTTAGGTGGATATATAAGGACTAAGAAGCATTGTCGAGACAATAACAATTCGGTAACAACTGACGAGATTTCAAGTAGGGGGGGGGGGAGGTTTTGGATCCCCCTTCAGTCAAATTTATGCCCATTTTCACGTCACTCAAAAGCCCTCCACTGGGAGGCTCAAGAAATAGATTTAAACAAATACAAAAGTCGCCCATTTGCCGTCGAGGCTTCGCCTTTTCTAACGATCCATGTGGATTCCAACTCTGGCGTCCAGTTAATCCACAGACTTACAGACTTTTAAATCAACCTGTGAGAAAATAAAACTGAGGTTTAACAGACGTAAGGATACCGATTGAGCTTGTGAGATCCTCGCTTTATTCGGCAAGGACGAGCAATTTCATGATGAAAAGGCAAGTTAAATCTCCGCCGTGCACACGCTAGCAGTTCAATTGAAAGGCAAAATTCCCTCCGTGAGCGAAAGGGAAAATAATATTGAAGAGGGATAATGTCGGTTAATAGAGTCGTGTTGCCTTTCGTCTAGCTCGCATATAAAGCACTGATCTGGATCAGTCCATTAAGAATGGCGGCAATTACCAAATTCACATTTATCACCACTATTACTACAGCCACCACTTTCCCAAATTATCGACAAGTCAGCAAACATTTCGATGCACAAGCAAACGTTGTTGTTTAGTAAGTAAACAGTCCGGAAAGGGCCCGCCCGATTCTTAATCTCCCACCAAAATACCACAAATAAACGTAGAGTTTCGATTAGAGATTGTCGTCTGGAAAATTAAGACTATTTTTGTTCAAATAACCATAATGTGCGTTCCCATCGTGTATTCTAAGTGTGAAGTTATCTCAGCTTTCACTCGTGATGAAGTTGCTGGCTGAAAGGCGAAAGTCGAAATTCCCTCGAAATTCCAATCTATTTGTTTGGTCTTCGTTAGAAGAGTAGTAGACAATGGAAAGAAGGATCCGCCTCGGTGGCGTGAGTAAACTCATGGATGAAGAAAACAAGCTCAGGGTTTTAGAGATGAACAAGACAGGTTTTGAGAATACACATTACATTGGTTAATGACTGATATGGGACAATGACTGAATTAGGGAATAATGCCAGTGAGTGCTTACAAATGACGAGTGGCTAGATTGGAGGAATTTCTCAAACATTAAATCTTATACTTAACCAACCATACACGCTTATTGTAGACGCAGTCGGAAACAAATGTCGCTTATATCTACGTAACCAATGAAAGGCTTGGAAAATGCCAACTCACTTGGTCCAATCAACAAGAGAATTCAAGTCTGTGACCTTGAGGAGGGGGCCTGGCTCCCAGGCGATTCGCTGCACCATGAGGGGCTGTTGGGTGAGATTTTCGATCTCTGCCTCAATGTATATATCGGAGTCCTGTAGGGTGTAGGGAGGGAAGAAAAGTGAGTAAAAAACTCTAAGAAGCACTAAGATGCTATGAGCCAGTACAAAAAAATCCCAACTACTGAAAACCCATTCCCAAAATAGCAAGGTGATTCCGGCATTTAATACTTGGGAATTACGTCACTCATAGAAAAGGTGTTGTTCTCTGAATGTTAGATGTTAGGCAGTCTGTTCACCAAATGCGAACCTTTCGGAGTAGAAAGCACGCTAACTTCCAGAAAATACCTCCGATGCAAGGGTTAACTTGCGATGCTGTTATATCATAAGCACATTTAACTTAAAATCGAGAGCAGTCGTCGGGAGCACTGAGCAGATTTCGGTTAAAAGGAGAGTAACTAGCAGGAGCTCTGGTGGGCTCCCCGCTTATGACGTAGGTGCTCTTTCGGTGTCGGAGAAATTAATCTGGCCAAACAAGGTATGCCGAGGATGTAGGCCACAACGTAGAAAGCCAGGTAAAGTAAGAGGAAAAGGGGAAGTAATAGGCAGAAGTAATGGGCAGAGTGCAGTACTCACCAAGGTCGAGATTTGCGTTTGCCTGAAATTGAACGGCTTCTCCACCTAAAGTGGGAACAGAGACAAATCCCTTGGAGATGAGTCGGTAGGACGCCCCCTCTACTCATTAAACACTGTCTAATGGCTCTCTTGTCACTGCGTCAACATCACTTCTCAGGAATGATAGCAGTAAGAGTGGCATGCCTCCATGTTGACGGCAGACTGGAACATTGCTCGAATTGCGCACAAATGAGCTAACCGGAAGACCATGAATTAATGCTCTTGACATTGAATTATTGCAACAACTGACTAGAATTGTGTCACAGCCAACGATAGACAGACAAGTGGGATGGAGTCAAGTCGGTATTGTTACGCCACTGAGTGTTATCCGTGGGAGGTCTGTTCTCGGTCCGGAGGTCATTAAGATTTGTCACACACTTCAGATTCCGATAAAGGCTTAGCCCTTGTAAGGAAGATCAAATCTATTTAAATGTGATTGAAGAGGTCGGTGAACAAGTGTAGCACTTTAACGCAAAAACTCAGTGATCTCAAACAGCTTCATTTGGTCTTAGGGAAATGCCCGCAAATGGCTAGATGGAGGCTGAGCAAACTTGATTTCTCTACTCCTCGTTCCTTATACCTCATTCGACAATGAAAAAGGCTAAAGTGAATTAAGATGAAAGCGTAAGTGTTGCCAAATATCCCCCCTTGACTTCTCACAATGGTACTTCCTTTAAACACCTCTATAACACTCACGATTGAAAATTTCCAGGTTTATTTGAGGCTCTAGAGAAGTGAGTCTTGACGAACGCGAAAAAGGCAGTCCTATTAACCTGCATGGGGGAAAATATTTGTAATCATAGGCACAAGCTCCTCCCGATTTTTCCCCTATCGACACACAGTTAGGCTACCCAATTGTCCCATACATCATAATAATCTTCCGCCCGACGCATAAAATACCACCTCGCAATCGTAAGCCCACCCAGTTAGTGGAAGAATTGAAGAAGGCATAAGTAATCATTGTGGCGGCAGTCAGAAAAACTATGATTGTCTGACTGAAAGTGGAGTCGCCCTAAGGAAGCACAGTAATGTCCACTCTGTAATGAGGAGACTTCGCAAGGTCGTGAATCTCGATACCAATTCCATTCAAAAGGGACCACTACGTGCTCAGACACCAGTCTCCACCCTTCAGGGCCTACGAACACCCACTAATGGGCAATAGTGACAAAAGTAGTGGCTCCAGCCTCCACATTAAACCAACGTGTATGGAAACGCATCGGTACACATCTGAAGTAAAATATCTTACTTTCAACGCTCCTTTCATCGACTACCCTAGGCAGTAGAGGTTTTTCTCCACATCCACCTCTCAACGTGTTGCTCGACCAAACACCAAGTAGTGTTTGTCAGAAAACTGAGACCGAAGAAGGCTGGATAGTGTGCTTTCTCACTGGATAGGGGTTTGGGCAAGAAAGTGCACTTTCAGGTCCAGTTGAATAACAGTGAGTAAAAAAAACATAGTGAGAGAATGCACTTCCATGGGTGAAGTTGATTAGACGTTCGTACAGGAGGGGGGAAGGTCCTCAGTAGGAAAACATCAACTAGCCCAATGCCAAATCAGTGGGAGATGTGGCAGCTGATCTTAAAATAATGGACAGCTCTTGTCTTGTTAACAAGATTCGAGTGTTAGTGGTGCATTCAGATAAGGCCATTGGAAAGCGGGCGATCAAAATCGCCCTCGTAAAGCTCCGTCACGCACATCAAAAAGTAGAGGCAAATGGAGCCAAAAACTGACCACATTGTGAGAACAATGGGCAATGCCCAAGAAGAGTACTCGTGATAATAATGCATAGAAAGCGGAGATACTTACTGTTATTTTGAAATTTTTTATGAAGTTCCTAGTCACCTCTTCCTCCGGTTCGCCCTCCTCTAAAATCAGACCCGATGGAGCATTAGAGTGGTGAGCATCTAGGAAATACGCGTTATTGAGAAGTGGAGAAAGGGAAATCTACCAAAACTACGTCAAGGGGTATACAGGCACTACTCCTCGTCAGGTATGAAAGTCAGTGACAAATCAACGTCTCATGAAACGTCGACCCGAGAGATGAAGTGTTGGCAAACATTGCAAGTCTGACAAGCACAAGTAAGAAATTCCAATAACCGATAAAAGAACAGGAGAAGCACCGAAGCCAAGACGTCCATTCCGATAGATGTAGTTATCGAACAAACAGTTTGGAAAGGAGTAATGACGAAAGTGTCATTTAGGGCCAAAGCAGCTTTATAATCATCGTAGTCGAGCTCCTGCGTAGTTACCAGGCCACGTGTTGTGGATACGCCACATCCTCTACCATTGAAACTCTCTAGATTGTTCAACGCAAAGACTACTCCATCTGCACCATATCTTAGAGAATGGGAGAAGGGTTACAACACAAGTCTGCTTCTTTGGCCTTCTCAATGAAAGTACAAATAGGCGACTGCGACTGCGACTGCGTCTGCGTCTGCGTCTGCTGCACAGCATGACGAGGTTACACCGCTCTCGGAGACCGACTCGTGTGGCAGTGAAGGGCAAGCGAATGATGCAAGAGATAGAATACGGGATCATCTTGTAGGTCTAAGCTTGTTAAGAAGACTACTTACTTCTGTAAAAAAAAACAACGCTACATCCTAACTGTGGCCCCCAAGCCAGTGAGGAAGCACATATTCTCTGTGTTATTCCCTAACTAGCCTCGCAATCCTCCAAGACGTTTTCCAAAAGGACACCCATCGAATTGGATTGCAAGTCAGCAAAGTAGTATGCACCATGCAAAGGCCCGGTCTCATGATAAAGAAGTGAAACTAAAGAAGTGAAACGGTTTTGTCGGCGCAAGTTGAAGCGGTCTTCTCCTCGTGCAGCCTGATGTTAATGCCTCAGTTGAGGATCAGTTGCAACAAAGGGGCACCTGCGTGAAGACTTGAGGGTCCATTACACAGGGTAAGTACTCTCAGAAAGCACTTTAAAGTGACCTGTCGGAACACAGCATTTCGTACCAGCATGCTAGGTGGGCCATGTGAAATAGGATTTCCTGAAGCACCAGCAGAACAACCTTGGATGTACTACAAATCATAAAGTTGGGTGTGAGGACATTCCCTCGGCAAAGCGGAGGATTTTTGGCGAAGTACATTTCGCTGTGTTGCAAATGAGGCAACCTTGCGCTAATTGTCACACGCTTGCATTGGCGTGGGCAGAGACGAGAGAATAAAATGTCCACACTCGCCAAAGCGGAGTAGAGAGGAGTTTGAACAGGGGCCAACCAAAGCGCGATCCCACCAATTCACCGACGCCGTGTGAGTCATCGGTTAATACTCATGTGGCCTAAAACGCTTCCACTGTAAATTCCATTGCCCCACTTTGTTGGGTGAGAAGTGGAGGCGGTGGCGGCGGATAATAGCAGTAATTTAGCAGTGAACAGCCCATTCTCAAAATCGTTTTCTCATATTGTGATAAAAGATTCAAAAGGTTCAACCCTTCTGCAAATGCCCTGCAACGATGCCCCACTGAAGGGGAACTGGTGCGACCTTAACCAGTGGATTAGATCAAATGCGAACTGGTTAATTAACGAAGGAGTACACCATACCCCATGCACTATCATCATCCATTCGTGTCTGTTCGAACAAAGTTTGGCAGGCCAGACCGAATAAAATTCCTCAAACGTCGTTGATGATAAAGTCTCACCGAGAACAAAGTGCATACTTGCTTAGGTGACTCGTTCCTAACCTGAACGGACACAGTGAGGAAGAAGAAGTGTGAGTGAGGAAAAGGCGAGTAAAGTGGAGTTGACGCTTGTTCACTTGGGGATGGTGAGTGGAGGAGTAGAAGGGGTGGACATAGGCATGGCAATGGATTAGATCAATCACGCCGCAATTCATGGGACTGTTGAGAGCCACTGCTTCTGTTCACTCATTATCTTCACCGTCGAGGCAACGAGACATTACTGTCGCAATTTCAGGGGCAATCAAAAACACATGCATTCTCTCTTCAGATATTACTTCTAGTTGAGAAGTTTATGCTGACAAGCATGGCTCTGGTGAATTACTATTCCTTGGTATGGAGCGGTTTCATAGGAAAATGATATTATTCAGAAGGAAGGAATTACGTAAGCGCTTTTGCGGAGACAAACTTCACCCCACTCAAGATCTCTCCGCGACTAGTATATGACTGTGTCACTAAGACCAGTCTTGCAAGTAAACCCGCCTCTCGGATAGTATGCTCACAAAAATTATTTCCGCGAGTTTATTTTGGGGCGAAATAAAATTGGCGATGCGTCGCTCCTCCCTAATTACGCAGTCTGCCATCTCGATTCCCGATTCAACTCAGGATAGACCACACTGAAAATCAGCCGCTTTCGAGTTGCAACGCGATGAGCTTGAACGCCGAGGGTGGTCTGAAGGAATTCCCCACTGCCACGAAAAACATTGTTCGTCCACCATCTTCCCACCCTCGCCTCCTCAACATGACCAGCTCAGGTCCTCTTTGCCTAGTTCAAATCACCGCTAGGGAGGTAGAAATGGGTGGGTAATGCACAACTGCCCCTTCGGCTGTTACCACAGTGCACTGCACAGAAGAAGCGCACCGTAAATACAGTTACTAATCGCCTTAAGTAAATTTTATTCTTCAGCAGTGACAATAATAAGTCAACGCCAATCCCTCTGGTCACCAAAGGGTGTGTGGGCAAAGTGCCTCAAGAAGACGCGGCACCGATTGGCCACTGACTCAGAGAATTGATAGTGTCGTCAAAGAGGCGATAAATTTCTCCCCCTTGGCCGGGTCGTTTTACTTGTCAATGTGAGATGGCGGAAGACTGGATGACATGTCAGTTGTCTTCTCTGAAAAACAGTTCCTCTGGCTCAACACAAAAACAGGAGGCTACCGGTTCCTTATTGCCCAGGGGCATTGCAGTATGCAAGGTTGCCTTGTCTACAACGCCTACATTTCAATAGCCTTTCCCAATCACCCCTAATGGAAGAATACATAGTGGAGGAGGAGTTAGTTCTCTAAAGTTGCTGAAATTAGCACTGTATGCCAAGGCTGAAATTGTTGCACGATGTACGAGGATATCTTGGCGAGAAAGAACCTTCTAGTCACTTGCCAATCAATCAAAATTCTGCTTTTTTGGCCATTTTCGGAATTTCCTGGTAGAGTGGTGGTTAGAACAACCCCACACGAGCTCGAAAATATTCGAGTTTCGAGTCGTCAGGGGGAGGACGGGGGAATGGGGCTCTTCCCAATTCACGTTTTGGAAAGAAACTGCCTCAGTTAGGTGAGGCAAACCTTTTCAGTGTGCGAATTTCAGGGAGGCTACTGTATGGCAGGCAACTCTATCTTTGTTTGGCAGAGAGGAAAGGGTGGTGGATAGTGAAGAGGAATGTTTTATGAGGGTAATAATAAGCTATCAGATTTCCTCACGAACGAGAAACTGACCTAATAATTGCACCTTCGTTATTACCTTGAAAGAACTGAAGAACAAATGTGAGCTCTGTCTTTTAACCCACCTGACCTAATCGACTGTTGGGACGGAAAGAAGTCCTCGGCTACCGGGCATGTCGACCGAGTGTCTTAGCTCTCAGATTCACCAACCTGAAAAACTCCTAACATGCCACTACTTTCAACTTACTCGCCTTAGCATTACACATTTGTACATAGTTTCCAAAACAATCAAAAATGGGATAGAACCATCCTAACCAGCACTATTTTACTCGGTCTAACTCAGCTATCTGCCTTCTCCGCCTTTTTTTTACCAACAATAACCACGTGGTCTTTATTACTTGTGGTCGCTTCGAGTGAAAAACTGCCTCAAGACGCTATGTTGGCGGCAGCGGAAGGCGAGGCTATTCATAATGCAGGAGATTCCATAACCGATCTGATAATCGGTAGGCACGGTCGCTACAGGGAGAAAGCATATCGTTATGAATGACTTCGCATGCGAACAGACATTGCGAAGTAGATGATTTGCAGCTGCACTGGTAACTCCTCATTCTCAACTCTCATGCACCAACCAACGCAAGACACCCACAATCCGCTGTCCCCTTCCTCGGAATCGGCTTCTGCACAGATTTTACAACGGAAGATTGGTGGATTTGCACTAGTATTGAAAATTGTTGACCTTGACACGGGCACCAAGAGAAGAGAATAATTCTTCAGATTTTTGCGACGTAATTACCGAGCCCGTAAGGCGGATAGCTTCAAAGGTGGGCTTGATCTGGCCACTGTGCGGAAGAGAAGGGAGCAGCTGGATAATATTTATCGTTACTCATGATATGACATCTGTCGCACTTTTCAGCTTTGATGTATATACAGGTGGAGGATTGCGTCTCGTCTCCAAACCCCCCTCTTGGGAAAATACCAAGTCCGTTCTTAATAAGCCGACTGAGAGGAGGTCCATTCTCCCTTAAAGCTAAGAAAACTCGCAATGCTCCGTAGTTGCCGGTGCTACAGTCATCAAAATACGCTGTTCTAAGGGAAGATAGAGTTTTGGCGTGTTTCCCATACGCCGACTTATAATTACGTCCACTTTCGGTCGTTTCGGTCGTTTCGGTCGTTTCGAGAGGTGAGTTTAAGTGATTATTGGATGGCCAGATCAACAAACCGCTGAAACATGCATACTACAATGACGATGGACATTTGTGCGGTCGTCTTATGGGTTGAAATGGCTGTGATAGCGAATCGTCGAAATGCGTGCAGACACCGCCTACGGTGTGTTTCAATAAATCAGGGATCTATCTCGTCGAGAACGAGTTCCGAGTCACCAGTAACGAAGTATATGGAAAACAAGTGTTAAAACCCAAATGTCCTTATCATGGCCTAACCTATTGAAGGGTCTACAAATAAGCGCAGAGAAGTCAATGTTCCGTCTTTCAAATCATCTTAAGTGTCCTTTCCCAGTGCGCTTGTGCGCGTGAGTCCGGGGAAAATTCGCGTGACCTGCTAGTTGCAAGTTCAATTCTCGCACACGAGTTCAGGTGGTGTGGATGTAAGTCGAGTGCTTCGTTTTCACATTTCTGCATTGATGCAACTCTCTCAAACGCCACCAACATGCTAGTGAGTGTGCGCTAAAAGGAGCCGCTGTAGGAGTGTGCACTGGGAAGAGGCTTCAACGACTACTACTTAGTGTATCCATCAAGTCGGTACGGCTTTGAGTTCATTCTGAGACACTACCACCTAAGGCCTGATTGCCATATGCGTGTAAATTGAGCGAGAACATACACCGCGGCCTCCAACCAACTCTACATTCTTCTCACCAAGGGTAACATCTACGGACAGGAGACAGTGTTTCATAAAGGATGTTTTCCCAAAATTTGACACCTTCATTCACTTGCGGTTATCGGTGTGACAAGACCTTGTTCACACAAGTCTATGGTAAATAGAGATTAAATAATAACAAGGACTATTTCTGGCCGAATGTTAGTGGAGAAGAAGACTTGACTGAGTGAAAAAGTGGGCTCATTTTTCTCCTCCTTTAATATATAGCAGGGAACTGCGTGTGTAAGTTATATCTTCAAGTACCTGCTCACACTTGTAGTGGGTCTTATTACCATATTGCTTGGAGACTAGAAGTTATGCTCGTTCGAAGGGCCTTTTCCACAACTCAGTAACATGGGCACGCCAGTCTCCAAGTCTACTCAATATCCGACAAATACCCTTAAGTTAAACTCAAACTTTGTTCATGTTTGTTTTGCAGTGAGGTAGGCAGTTAAGCCTATAGAGGCACAAAGAGAACACTAGAAGAATAAGTCAGGCATTTTCAGTAAGACACCCCGAGAGCCGTGAAGAGGGGGGTGGAAGTGGGGGATGGGGATGGGGATGGGGATGGGGATGGGGATGGGGTATGAGGGTTCGAAGTGGCCAGGAATGATCCAATGAGTCAGCACAAAGGAATTTGACTCGGAAGGCCAGAGGGAAAGACTTTATTAGTAAATTGCGACTTCTAATCTCCTATAATGGTCCCAGTTATTAACTACGGCAGTCAGCTCATTCGAGGCTTAAACTGCACTGTGTGGAAGAAGAAAAGAAGATTTTCAAGCACTAACAATAGTGACCAATGATAAAGCAAGCGACAAATTGAGGGATTTGGAAATAGCCAAAAATTTTGTGTGCTAATCAAAAGGAGGCTTAAAATTGTGAGAAATGGGACCAAAAAGTACTCCAAATTGCCGCTAATGAGACTCCAGGGATGGTTTTTTGATGTTCGAGAACATGTTTGTTCGTGTTAATCAGTCACCTTTCATCATTAAACATATGGTGTCAAATCATCTGGATGAAAGTGCAACTGTGGAAGTCTGTTGAAATTTTGAATACCTCCGTTACAGCGCCTTCATACGGCTTCATGAGGGTATTTCTTCACATCCGACGACAGTAGGAAGGGAGCAACAAACAAATTGTCGGCAAATGGAAAGCCTCGGAGTGTCGATTAAAAGGTAATGAGAGCTATTAGCTGGGAAATTGATGAGTATCTAATATTGGGTCTAAGACTATCCGACTACAGGGTACATACGGAATGGAGGCAAGTCCGCCCATCCCTCACTTTTTATGCCGACAGGTTGTCCAGTCCACAATATTTCAAAGACAAAGTGTGATTTAGTGATGCGCCAAGTGGGCGCGGCGCAGAGGTCCAACAACAGCTCTTCCCTTCGCAGTCAGGAAAACGGGATGGTACAAAGAGGTTACATGCAGTTACCTTCGTATTTGAAATTGCCAACTCATCCAGTGACAGGAAATGTTGACAACAGTCCTGCAAATCGTCCTGAAGTTTTCAGGACTTCTTCGTCACCTCCTCCGAATGCGATGCGTTCAGCTTCAGCGTCGCAACAAGGAGAGCAAATGAAACTAGTCTAATTAAGTCAATTCATTATCTTTTGACACAGGGTCAACCACTGTCTCCCTGCTTCTCTTGTAGACAAAACCATCCGAAATTCAGCAATTGCCCACTCTTGCGCGGAGAATTGGATTCCTGATTCTTGTGGGACGATGGCAGGTGGAAAGCGTGGTAAGTTGGTGCCAAATGCCAAGTATCATCGGCGGCTATCACCTTCGCAGAACCATCGGTCACCTTCAAGGATCTAAATGCATCTCCGTCGTTTTCGATTCGGCAAGAAGGGTGGGTAGAATCTAAATACATTTGAGGATCAACCTGCAGCTTTCTGATAATGACTGTTGACTAGGCAATGGAAACAGGAAATGCGGACGCGGTGAAGTCAACACGACCGAGGTGAGAAGCCAGAAACGATTTCACTCTCGAAAAGGAATGTCGTCATAAGAAAGAGCGGCTTTCTGGTGCGTTCGCGGCAGTCGATTTCTCGCAACCGAAACTCGTGGGATTAACTGAAATAGTGTGAAGCACCAAATTTCCGCCAGTGTTTAAGACCGATACGAAAATGAGAATCAGTAAATGAGTAAGATCGTTGAGTCTGTCGGCTCACTATGTCAGTCATTTAACCTCCTTCCCGATGTCCTCATTAATGCCTCTAAGATTAATAATTGCGGGAGGGAGAAAAGAGACGAAGGCACATTAGCAGATTTTTGTCGCAATTACATGCCCTCTGGGATAGGTGTGTTAAAGCTTTACGTCAGTTGGGAAAGATCCAATCTCAGATAATATATCTACCTTGACCCACACTATGACTGAACAATTAATGCCAACGGGCAGGAGTCCTTTGTAGTCTTAATTTGAAGTGAGCAACTGTACCTGAGCCACTCTTACCAATAAAGACAATTTAAACTCATTTATGTGGATATTTGTATATGTGTAAAGTGCGCTATTTGTAAAAAAAGCATTGACAGTAACAAGAGTAAGGAGGTGCTACGCCCATCAAGACCACCATCATCTTACCAACATTGCACCAGTTTGTCGCCAAGTCACCACTGTTATCATTAAGTCTTAGCATCACATATGCACCCATTGGCCCAAATGATAGGGAAGGGATGATGAAAAATGCTCTCACACATTTCACTTGACCGGTTGTTAGCGACGTACCTTAGGCCAGGTGTCATGGAACCGGTGAGCACCCGAAAACTCAGTCTTTCAAGCAATCAACCTCAACTCTCGAGCGTTTTAACTCCTTATGCACCATGTCACGGCCAATGAAGAACAGAACACCACATAAACAGTTTGAAGTAGAAGAAAGCGCCTTTGGAACGTAAGCGTAATCAGAGAATATTCAGTCCACACCTCATAATTCACGATGAGTGGCGTGCAGCTTGAGTCGAAGTTAGTAATGGGTGTTTAGTACGGACATGTGTGCAATGGAGAGAAGAGAGGAAACGACTAGAGAAAATTGAGCTCCGAGAGTCGGGACTTACTGATCGCAGAGGGAAGGGAAGACTAAGGAATTTAGCCAAGCATCTCAGTTAACATGCGTGTTGCTGAGCAGAATGAAAGGGATCTATAAGACGTGTTTCAAAGTCACAGTGAAATGTGATCCACCCTGTGTGCTAATCCACCCGCCCTCGAAGCGCAGTGTGGACGAATTTCCGTTCAAATATCGGTGGGGCCTTCTCACAAAAAAGTATGCACCGATGATACCGACAGGGAACGACGTTATCACACACTTTAGTGGGAATACACTTTAAACCAATTCTAACATTGTTTTGACGCGTTAAGGAGTATGCAAATAGGCGTGCTGGTAAAGGTTAAGGTGGACTGTTCACTGTCACTAAAGCCAGTAAAATCCATTCTTGGGACGTGACCAAAAAGTGGGGGGAAGGAGTGAGGAATGCCCAATACAGGGTCAGGAGGATTTCAAACAGCCTCCAAAAACTCGCATCTTTATCGGTGTGTTCGGCGCAGCGAATGGGACTAGTGCCCCAAGAAATTAGGTAAACCGGAAAATGATCAGAATTTTTGCTGACGAAAGACATGTTTATGAGAAAAACCTTAATTTTAACACAAAAATAAATTTTTTCCAGTGTTTAACGTCCTTTGCCAGCGTATAGGCAGTTGTTTGAATTCCCTTCTGTTGAAAATTCCTTCGGTTTTGCACTAAAAACCTTTTCAAGGTGTCAACACTGTCTTTACCTCTTCATGTGGCTCTAATAAGCTGAATAGGTAGTAACAATGCGATGGCGGCAGACCTCGTGGATAAGGCGGATGAGGCAACAGTTCAAATCCAAACTCTCTGACTTTTTGCTGTGCTATTTTCGCCCTCATGAGGCTTCACATTCACCGTGTCGAAGGATGCTATTTGTAATTGACCAAAACAGACTGTTTATTAGATCTCCTTCTTCATTCGCTCGAGTTGCTCACACTACACTGTCGCTGTAACGGTGTGAGACCAGGTTCAGGAAATTCAAAGCTCATGATTGCTGAGAAATCCAACCACACACGAAAAAGGAACTTCCTCTTTCGTTAACGATGGTTTAGGTGGGGAATAAGTGTTTCTCGGGAGAAGTCCTTGTACTTTCGTGCAAAATTATTATACGGCATTCCTGCCGTACTCGCAATTACAATCGGTCAAAAAAACGGATCTTTTCAGCATCCGAAAGGAAGAGACGTGCAGATTTTACGTCGATGATGATGTTTCGTCTCCGTCAATTCATAAGGCACCCACATTCCTTGCCTATGCACACTTTTTGGGGTTATCCCTTTCGGTCAACATCTCGGAGATTCCTACTTCCATTTTTAAACTAGTTAGATCAGCTCCGACCCCTGTTCAGTTTCTAGAATATTGTCTTATGCGTCGTTAATTGCTTTCGCTGTTTTCTTTGCCTCCACTCCTTGATGGAAAAAAAAGTTCCCGATGTCGTAAATACCCTTCTCCTATTGATGGGCTTCGACATCTTTTTTGGTTACAAGAACAAAAACTTTTAATCCGACAATTATAATTCATAACTAAACTCGTCCGTAGCAACAAAACATACGCCTTTACTGAACCCTCACTCCACACAAACTCGCTGTGAAGTGGGCACATCGCAGCACCGTAAAGTATAGATGAGCGTCAGATCACTGACAATTGCCTCACTCGTTCAAATCCAATTGGGATTCAGAAGCTTCCTACCACTTCGGAGATGTGTGAAATGAGGACGACGGGAAAACACAACATCGAGAAATGGTTCTAACAATATGTGTGAATGTGCTTGGTGGGCAAATACGAACATTCAACAGTGTTATAAGGTCAGGAAAATGCCGTTCCCTTCTCCACTACTTCAGCAGCAATGAAGACACATTGGTTACTTCCAGTGGAATGATGCATAGGGAACTAGCTGATATGCGTGACGAGGGGAAGGGAACACTTATACTCGAACCCAATTAGAGGTTGGGGGTGGAGGGGGGGGAGGGGGTGTGCCGCACGTGAATATTACAAATACTACACATTTATATATATATATATATTGGCTTCAAAGAGAGATGCTGACTTTTAGTTTGCTCTCGTCGTCTAATAAAATGGTTTTAGGCAGCTTAGTGGTTTACGACGAGGTGGTCGTGGACACAGTATTCCAATGTGCAGCTCACATGTCATCCGCTATCCCAAGTGACTACATGTCAATTCTCAGAACCTTCCCTGTTGGGCAAAAATGACGTTGGATGGGAAAATCGCGTATTCAAGTGAAATGCTACTGTTTCGACCCACATTAGCAGAATAGGAAAGTGTGGGAATTACTTCGATCAACGCCCTGGCTGCCATCCTAATTAGCCCAGCAAATGGAGAAATTGGAGGGATAATAATATGTGGAAAAGGCCAATCGCCCATGCGAGTTGCCGCACGGAATAACTTGTCATCGAACAACTTAAACAAAAAAAACCTTTTTCTTCATCTACTTTTACATTCATGGAATTCATTGGCTCATCATCACCTGCACGACCAGCCCACGAAAACTCAATCGACTATTCAGTAACTATTCTTAAATTTCGTCGACAAACATTGAACTAGTCCCTTCAGGTACCAGGACAATCTAAGTTAAGCGAATTACTTGTCCATAAAAACTCATAATAATTGCGTTTGACTCGTCATAATGCCAGAAAGCTGAGTGATTCATTTTAGGCAACCTCTTAATCATGTTATCTATGAAATGGCAGTTGTGATAGGCTTGACAAATCTCAAAGGCTTCATGTAAGACCAAAACAATCGCCGTACAAAATAGGCATCATTTACCTTTGGAAGAAGCAAGAGAAGCTGTCAAAGGCTGTTGGGGACCGACAGAAGGAGGTGGTTGAAATGCGGAAGTAGTCGGAGCAAGAGAAGACACTGGAACCCGCGCTACGTAGGAGACAGAACACATCAGGATATTTTCACCCAACTCCTTCAGGTCATGCTGCACCACAGCGTTGAAATTCTCATGCGGACGCAGTCGATATCCTCCTACTGGCCACCCACCCACCCCACCTCCTTCTGCTATACTTGGAAGCTGACCTGCGGCCACTCCACGAATCGCCAGAGGAGTATATTCTGCGCTCCCCTTCGCCGCCACCTACAAAGTAAGGCACCACTTACGTCCTACTAAATTCAATAGTCCTTTTGCACATGAATAGACCAGGGATGCGTCCTAATGCACTTTACTGAGACGTTACAGTGCAGCCTTTAGGGAGGGTCAACAACAAGCAAAACTCTCTCCGGGTGACGATAGCACAGGAATTTTGATGAGTGTGGGTGCC
The DNA here is from genome assembly GCA_017562135.1 of Dipylidium caninum. Lineage (NCBI taxonomy): Eukaryota > Metazoa > Platyhelminthes > Cestoda > Cyclophyllidea > Dipylidiidae > Dipylidium > Dipylidium caninum. The sequence goes on from QEYB01000006.1 coordinate 46,878, forward strand.
CTACTTCCGTTATCGTAGGGTTTGAAAGCCATTTTTAAGTCGTCACTTGTATAATCCGCCTCGGTCCATTAGGAAGTATATATAAGGGACGATATAGCGGTAGGACTGGAGCACACGATGAGGAAGAGCGCTGAATTTAATTTAGTAGCGATGACAACTTTGATCAACGTTGGTGCTAATTAACAAAAAGCGCTGTTAAAGGCCTAATTATAAGACTTAAAACGTCAACTAAGGAAAGAATTGAAAGTGCAGATGCCCTACAGAGAATCGTAGAAATCATCAGTACAAATAGTCGAATCTGTGTACAGTCCCGGAGGTTGGATGGTTGCGAATACTCGGTCAGATGACAAAGCGGGAAAGAATGCCCAACTATTAACCTCTGGTAAAGTAAGACTGAAATCAATCACACTAAACACATTTACATGCTGGAGACTACTAACAAATGAACCCCAAACTATGTCAACTGGTGTTTTCTGCAAACCGGCACTGGCATAAGTTGGTTCATTCAGAAGAGTACATTCGGCATGCAGCAGGAAATTAAAAAGTTGTCTTGACAGTATCGTTTTTAGGTAGGTCCCTGTAGGTTGGCCAGGGAGATTCTTACCTCATTCAGGTTTTACTTGCCCGTGCGCTAATATATAAGCCAGAAAAGACTTCAAAGAGATGAGAAAAGTTGACCAAATCAGACACCGCAAATTTAGCTACCACTGTTAAAAGAGTGAGTTAAATGAGGGGGTAGTCATTGACGTAACGCTTTCAGCCTAAGTAGTACTGTCGAGTGAAGCATACAAGTGGCTGTAGGAAGTCAAAGTTTCTCCTGGGACAGACCCTGAAAACAAGGTTCAAAACCATGGGCGAATTTTCCATCCTCGCGATTGCGTTAACGCACGTATGCGCGAGCTTGTTTATTGCCTCCTGCCCGCTGGAAACACTTTCCTGTCCTCGGCTACCGTCACGCATACTAATGACTGCCTTATTATTCTGTGCATCCTCCCGTCAGATCGCTGATTTCAATACTAATAGTAAACAAGATTTCAGTTGCTAGAAAGTGCTTCGCTCCACAAAAGATGCAACGAGTAGCTAATGTAAAAAGGGCGTTGCCAATGAGTCATTGCATAACTAGGCTTTCCGTTCCCTGTTTCCAACACACAGATTACTAGAAAGCCGGGATTGCGCAATATTTTGATTGACTGAGCCTCACCATAGAAAACCGGAGTGTATGTAAGTGAATCTACCCTTCTCTAACGTCCCACTTAACACTACGTAACTCCAACCCTCCGCTCTTCCCTACTCCCATCACCAATGTAGCCACACGCATGTTCACCCTAATTTATCCTCAAGGGTAAACTGTGAGGGCTTCTTCGGAACAACTGGTAGTCATTATTGAGACGAATTTGCAAAGTGATACGCTTTGGCAGCTGTATTGTCTTACTACGTAAATACCTTCGGGTGCAGTTTTACACTCTGTCAAGTAGCCACCGATAAGGTGAAAAGGTCGGGAAGGGGAGGGGGGGGTAGGATTCGACGAGAGAATCCACCTCCCACTTGCCAGACGCCTTTTTTACCAAAATTTCTGATTTGTTAGACTTATTGTCACCTTCGAGCCAGAATAAAATGGGGTTTTTGGGCACCAATTAAAAACACCATTAATTTGAAGTGGGAAAACAAACATGAATTTGGGATTGGGAAGATACCAGTAGTGAAGTAGGCTGTGAATAGGTAAACTTAGGATTTGTCGATGACCAAGTGCAGGCACGCATTTCTTGTAGTCTGGGGTCAAGGCAAATAGGGGATTGAGAATCCTCTTCCCCTGTAAACTGACCAGATGGACCTCAAACGAAGGTTGGAATTTGGCCGATTTTATCAACAGTGCAAAATGATTGTGGAAAAGTCCATTCGTTCTGAGTGTTTCCTGGATAATATTTCATAGACCATCTGAGCGAATGCAATTATCGCCATTCCCCCTTTACCTTTGTGCACAAATTCTGTGAATTTGTCGAAAGATCAAAGCACAAAATGCCACTATTCGAGCAGGATTTGCGATTGTTTCGGAGAGATCTTAAAACGGTGAAGTAGGAGAAGCAAGAGGAAAAGGAGGAGGAGTGGAGGAGGAGAGGGAGGAAGAGGGAGGAAAAGAGCGAGAGGGGGAGGGGGCAACGAGTCTGTGGCGGTTAAAATGGTATCTCGTCTGTTAAATACCTCTAGTTCAGACAATTAATGACAAACAGTTATAAGTCAGCCTGAAGGGTAGATGGATTCAGGCACACAACCCAAACAAGTAAGCAACAAAAGATGATTGGGATATTCGCCACGTTCGTCAACCCTTGCTGCCATGGTGGAAGGTCACAATGCACAGGTGATTGACTTACTGGCTCCCAATCTGAGAATACCAAAGAAAAGGGGCCTAATGCACACCAAGAAAAGACGCCATTCATGAGACAGCAGACAGTCAGTTTACACTTCCACGAGACAAGCATCCTATTCCCATTCATCCTTTTTTACATAACACAAATAAAAGGCGTCCTTTATTGAGGTAGGAGCTGTATAAAGCCCCTTTCTTCAATCCATTAAATCTCCCTTTGTCTGACAGAGAGCAATAAACCCCTTCGTTTTTGCGTGGAAGTGTGGAAACGGGTTGTACGGTAGTGTCGAGAAAATGGGAAAAATAAAAACGAATTAACTGACTGGCGTTACCTCTTTTCAGCGCACTCTCCTCGTTATGCCTCAGCATTTATATTACCAAGGCCGAGTGTGTACCGTAACCAGAAGAACTGGTGTATCCAGCTACGTAATGAGACAGATAGACACTGTGAAAGTGATCGCGACTGATATTGGAGCCTTTTTTAGCAAAAGTATGTCATGATGTTAGCGAAACATTTTACTCGACGAGGAGAGGTCTCTGTGTGTAATTGCTAATGGCATTTTCCACATTCGTGGAGGAAGTGAACATTTTTCATGAGATTTTATTTGAATCCCTGAGAAGTTCACGCCACATGTAGCAGGTCAGTAGTCATAGAGGTGAACAAACACTCTCCGGGCATAGAACTTTCTTAATAGAATTATCCACGAAATGTATGCCTCACTGTGAAAGTCGTCTCTTCTGACGATTCTCGAAGCTTTGTGCATAAATGGGTCAGCAATCTGCCCGAATTTTTGACTGACACTTCTTTAATTCTACCAAATAGTCTACCGAGCTTCTCGTCCATTTCAAATTGAAGAAGATGTTGTTTTAACCAAAATTTGTTAATCCCTGTGTTCTGACCTACCGCACTGACGCTTCGGGCTATTGGTCTGCGAAACAAATTCTTTATCACAAGCTGGCAGCTACACAAGTGTGAGGCTTTCTGCTCTTCCGCCTGAGAACCGGATGCCTCAGAGGCATCTGCTCAACTTTTCAAAAGGTTATTACTTCAGCCTTCTTAATTGAGGCACTTCGTATGCCAAATAAGGCATCTATTGTATGGAGGGTTGTATCAACTATCACTAAACCAAGCCAGCTATTTCCTCAACCCTCGAAAATCACTCGGTTTATTTTCATAAAAGACGAACACAGTCGCCTTTAACTCTTCTCTCGCCCAACTGTTACAACAATTTGAGTTTAATTAAATGTGGCTCGGTATAAAGGCACCCTGTCAAGGCATTTAAAACAGTGCGTGTGAGCAAAGCAACATTAAAACAACCATGTAAAGTGTCAATAGAGGAAGAGAAAGTGTCAAGAGGGAATTTGGGTATTATTCGGAGTACAGACATTGTCGCCCTTGGTTGAAAGTGAGCCTCTCAGCAGGGACATCTCAACCCAATGAGGGAAGCAATCGTATAAAGTAGGAATTAGTATTCATTTTCATCATTGCACGCCACATCTGGACTAAGAACGGAGCAATGGATAACCGACCTGCATCCTAGAGGGGTTCAAGATTGCCATTTTTAGACTTCAATGGCCCCCTCTGTGAAAACTGTATCCGAGCTAACCTCACTCATTTTTCGAGGGGGACACTTTGATGGACGTGAATGAGAAATATACCTCAATGACTTAGGAATATTTCTCATCTCATCGCCATATGCAAAAGCGATAGAATGAACCGCGATTTAAGTGGAGGCCGTGATGAACGAGGTTACACTGCGCTCTGGAAATGTGGTGCACTCCTATTGAGGCCAGAAAGTGTACGGGACAGTTTCTTCTGAATCAGAGAAGGAGACAAAAATGGAGAGAGAAATGGGCTTAGATCCTCGTGAAACGCCACGTAGACTCCCAGACAGGGCAGCTTCTTTTTAGCACTGCTGTTAAGTTCACTGTCAATGGAACCAAATACCACTATTTAATGCCTTTAAATCCTATCAATCTCTGCTTACGACACGACTATGGCAAGGTCACGTACTTTTGGTTATTAGGGAGTCAAGCTCAGGCAGAGGAGCCAGAGAAGAAGGTATACGCGATGCTGGGAACAAGAAAATGGGTAATGGAAGAGGTGATAGTGGATGATGAGTGGGTAAGTGGGTAAGTGGTAAGGTAACTCGTGGCGGATTAGGAGCATAATTTAATCTAGCGCAAAGGAAGAAGATTCTGAGTTTGTAAAAAGTGGACGAAAACAGGTGAATAAAAGTCTAACCTTTACTGGGGCTATTTAACCCGAAACGACAATAATAAGTAGAATAGATCTAACCTTCGAAGACGAGACAGTACTGTCACACATTACTGATAAAAAACAATTGGCGATGGGATGCATTCACATGCGAAAAGGGTCACCATCTTCGAGTCCTAAGGCAATTTCACCACGCCATAAGTTTGATAATTGCGTATGCCCCCCACAACGAGTTGACCCTCGAACAAACAACTCGTAGCAACCAACACAGCAGCTCAACCTTGCGCACTCCACCGTCTTCGTCACAGTTTAATCAGTATCCCCAATGCTGAAGCGAAAAGAACGCTCTATTTTCCGATTATTCGACTGCTCCTCCATGAAATTTTCATTTTGATGATAGGCCTTGGTAGCGGATTTTTGACTAATCAAATGCAAAGTCTCGGGGAGATATGAAAAGTGGTGCTGGAGAAATTGGAAAAGCTGTCATCTGCCACTTTGAGGATGTCACTATCGGTTTACAACATGGCGCCACTTATTTATTTCACCTGTTTCCTGATGACTAATTGTCACCAACGTTACCGTGTATGATAACATGGGTGCCCTAAAAAGAATATATACCGCATAATCTCTCCGTTTGCACGTTATATGACCGGCCCACGATGGTGGACGAAACTCTGCTCATGCCACCCGGCGCCATCTGCCCATTCCGATGTTGTGTTTCCAGAAAAATAAGGCTTATTTCCAAAAGTCGTATGATGCGTACTGTCCTCAGAGTGATGCATTACCGAACAGTGATAGTGGGAGTGAAGGAATTCTTTTACCCAGCCTATTAGCATTAATGTCAACAAGAAAGACAAAAGAAAAGAAAAACGACTCGGATGGAATACCTCAAATAAACAGCAAAAAAAGGGGAAAATCTCCTATTGTCCTTATTTTCCATGGAAAAAGGCACAACCTAAGGGGGCAGGGGCTTTCCGTGTAAAAAAAGCATTTGAAGCAGCACGAAATGGCTTTTCGAGAATCGGTGGTGGCTCTCGGCGAAGTGGAGAGTGAAGGTAATTCCTACAAACCGATATATCTGCCTGCCGATTGCTGATATATCTAAGCATTAAGGTGTGCTGACAACAAACAAAAGACGCTTTAATTCACGTATGAACATCATCTGAGATGACAAGAGACAAGCATCTTTTACTCCGAGTTTCGCTCACTTTGAAAAACTAAATAGGAGTTAGTCGGATTTTGCTAACAGACAGAGTCTTCTATACAGAATACGCGTTTCTGATTTGGGCTTACGGAGATTGCACCCATTTGTGTTGCTCCACACTACTTTAGGCATCATATTTAAAGAAGTGATCTTCCAGTTTGGAAAAAAACATCCCTTGCACGAGTCCCATTACGTGTCTATGGGAAACTGGCTTCTGTTCCAGAGCCCTCATGTGATGCCGGGCGAAGTGATCAAATCGCAGACAACGTGATCAGATCATAGGCCATCCATCATTCCGGTAAAGGCAGTGGCCACTGCTACTCTGATTTGCTTCGTAGAGAGACAAATAAGCACAGTCACAGTCGTGGTGCCGTGCTGGGTGACAGTGATTTTTGTATGTTTCACACTGTGGCTCATAGTTCGCTTGAAATATAATTTCGAATACGAGAGTGATGAGGTGATATCAAGTGCTAAAATAGAGACTTAGGAAATTTGTAGGTTGGTCGCCAAATGCTTTACCTCTACATCCTCACTGGCCAATTTCTGAGATTTCGTGTCTTAGAAGTGAATTAACAGGAAGAAATGAAATCCTCGTATGAATTTTGAGTAGTCAACTCAAAGTTCTTTTCAGGATGAGTTGCCTTGTACATACGCACCCACACTTAATTTAACCAGTTGTTCACCAATAACGCATGTGGCTATTGACAGTGACACATCATTATCATCGCAGCTCATGCAATAGTGAAGTAAAGGGAATAATTAACATATTTCCCCTCCTACTCCCACTCATCGTGTCTGGCGTGTGTTCGTGGCATCGCGCAGGTTGGAGGAGAGTGGCTTTGTAAGTTGGCTCGAGGCTTCGTGTATAGAGAGAGTTGCACGTCTGCAGTGGACATGGGACCTTATCATACAGGGCGGTTATATTCTGTCGGAGGCGGAGAAATGCGAAACAGTGCAGGGAGTATCTGAAGCCGACTCTACTCAACCTGTCCTCGCGCGGAACGAAGACCGGGTAATGAGGAAATTGCAAGACTCGTGATTTTTCCTGCTATTATCCAGGCCACTCCTTCTCAAGCCTCCAATTTCTCCGCCATCTCCTAATGTTCCTGAAATGTAACGCTTTGATATGTGTAATTGGGTGATTTCCTTTCCTCACTTCCGCCCACTTATTGCTCAGAAATGGTATTACACCCCACAAAATATGCAGGTGTGTACATGTCACGTCGCATCACCATTAATAGGGTTCGCGAATCGACAATTTCTTTAATTAATGAGAATGCGATTGGGCAGACGGTGGGTACAGATTTCGTCATAGATGAGCGACGAGGAGCAAGAGAAGCAGATTACGAGACCAAGAATCCGAAATCCAAGTCACTGTCCTGTCAGCGCGCGTGCTAATGCATACCGCCGTACGCCATAACATAATGAAATATCCAACGTACACCACAACATCATCCTTCCGCCATCACTTTCTTAAGCATCCAGACTCTTCATTACTTCTGAGCATGCGCAATACCGGTGTAAGTGCTGCTCGTCAGCTTTTACGTCGAGAGATGAAGTTTATAGCACTAACTCACTCACTCACGTTCAACCGTATGGACTGGGTAGGATAAAGACGAGGTGAGGGTGCCACGCTATATTGCCCAGTTCAACTCGCAAGCCGGTTACCAGCCTTTTTTTCCAGTTGGATCACTGCCCTTCTAGCAGTGCAGGTGAAGAATGCTTCTTGTGTCCCTGTGCCTTACCGCTCTACGCGCTAGCCAGGTCATAAATGTGTTGGGTACAGCGAAATGGGTACGTAGGAAAAAAAAATGTGTCGGTTTATGCCATTCTCCCACTAAGTGAAAGAGGACTATGAGCGACAGAGAGGAGGAAGTCTGCGATATTCCACTATAAATTTGGTATTCAGGTTACAACGTTAGCCAAGATCAAGTATTTCAGCAGGCGCGACAATACCAAACCAACTCAAATACAAAAAATTTGAGTTTGAATCCTGTGGGCATGATGTATCACTTATGAACGACGACGTGGAAACGACTTGTCATATCGTGAAGAACTCAGAATGAAATGTAAGGATTGAGACTTTAAAAGCGAAATTATTGCGAAGAAGCAGAAAGTCTAATGTCAAAGTATATGGCAAGACGAACAAGTTTCATAATAGTGAAGTGGAGTGAAGTGAATTGGGTTGAACTCAATTGATTGGAAGGAGACAACACAAAAGCACATTAAGTACACTCACCACGAGTTAATGCAGCTCAGTGAGTCAGTTGTTTATCTTCGTTAATTACTGGGCTTCCCTTACCTCACTTTTTCTCTGGGAGTCGTCTCCATAGCGTCTGCTAATTGTATTCATATTCGAGGAGGCACAACAATGAAACATTGAACAAGGAGAAGTCGGTATGGTAAATCGCAATTTATGTCTTTTTCAAGAGTGACAACTGCGGCGCCCTGCGGAAGCTGATTGTGTGCGGAGTGAGTTAATGCTCCTTACTAACTATTGAGATTATTTCTATTCACTACACTGCTGGGTAAGGTCTCGCTCATTTGCTTTTGTGAGTTAGTACATGGACCACGCAGGCGATCAGCCACGCCTACGAGTATATACATTTTACCAGTTTCAACTACAGGTATGATATAAAATTGTTCCTGTGAGTTGAGAGGATTCGTCTGTCTTCTTTTACCATAGCTTAGTGTTTTGGAAACTCCGTTACCTATTGATCTTGAAAAGATTGCAGACCCAACCGTGGAGGCTATCCGGCTCTATTCCTCGCCTTCAATACCTGAGCACCTTATTATTTTGCGACGCATCAGCTGTCTTTACTTATCTCTTTTTAATAACTAAAAACTTGTACAAAGTCATATACCGTTTTAGGAAAACGTGGTTTGACATCTCCTAAAGTTGTTGTTTAATTTGCAAATCACAAGAATCGCTCGTGAATCATTTTTCTCCCGCTCTAAGGCTAACAAGTATTCTTCCTTTCTGGCAGTAAGTACAGCAATTAGCCAATTTACTCGTACATTAAATAAAATAATAGACGATATCACCACGAGCTCTGAATTTTATGCAGCTTGGGTGATTTCATCCATAGATCCGTCGAAATTCATTACACCATTTGCCCACCAGCTTCATTCAAGTCTCACTTTCGGGTTAAACCTTGTGGTGTGACGTGAGCCGGACAAATATTGCCTCTATTTGTTATAAATATGGAAAACGTAGAGGAGTGAGTGCCAAATGGAGAGAATGATAGTGTGGATTGTACATTAACTTGGGTATAAACTAGGAACTAGTCATCCTGTTTTAGATGGCTGCTAGGAAATCTGCTATCCTAAATGAGAGAGAAAACGTTGGACTAATATGTGCTGTACTAGATGACGCCATTGCAAATGATCTACCGCAAGGGCAAGTGTCGGTTTCGGTGCTTCGATCTATATGATTGCCATTTTACAGTAAAGCACCACTTGCGATGTAAAATGCATTTTGTATGCTAACGGAAAAGGATCAAGCAATGGGTAGTGGCATTATCCACGATTGAAAGTGTGTCAACTCTTCGTCCTACTAACTCTGTGAGTAATAGAGTGTTCAGCACTGCTACCCTACCTCTCAGCTCCCTTGAAGAGATCTTAACAGGGTATACATCAGATTAGTGAATCGCAGATTACAAATTGCCAGAGCCTATGAGGCGAGCCTACGATCATGAGTTTTTACATCAAAGTGAAATAAAGCGGTAGATCACCCGTATTTACGTCAGACAAAACAATGTGTGTATAGTGGGTTTCATTTTCGTCATTCCATTGCAGGCGATTCGTTAGAATGCGCATATTGTTTGATGCCTTCTCACATTATCGTCGGAGGTGTAACGCAGGTGGGTGAGAAAAGGAGGGATGGATAGGTGGAAAGCATTTGGAAGTGGACCTTCGGTGGATGTGTATTGACCGCAGGTTTTACACCTCTGTCATAGCTATGCCTCCACGACGGCATAGGGCGGAAAGACACAAGAGAAAGCAATCCTGATGTGCACCGTTGGAAGACACCACAGGATGTCTAGAGCTAGACTGGCGGACATGACACTCCTTCTGATCCTGCCCCTTCCATGTGCGAATGCGTGGGTGTGTGACCTATCTCGGAAGAAAGAGAGTGAGAACTTCTTGCTGTGCGACCTCTGATGATCAACATTTGCATCGACACTGCACATGTTCGCAAGAGTTGAGGAGATAGAGAAATTAATAGATCCATGAGAAAGAATGATGAAAGGGAAATGGCTATTCTCTTACTTTTAAGTGGATATCGTGCGTTACTACGGCCTACAGTTATGTACATTAGCATGCGCCTGATTACTACTTTGAGCGCATTTTCGGTAGAGGGTCTCGTAATTTCCCTCTATCTGAATCCGAAAAGGGTTCAGATAGGCGAACTGTTATGATGGTGATGTAAATGGATGCATGTGAATGAAGAAGTTTAAGAAAAGTGAGCATGTGTGCAAAAAAACTAGTATCATTTTTGCCGCAGTAACTATGAGGAGGCGTAGAAAAGAATTCATTAATTTTGCGTGGATGTGTGAATGGACGTGGAAACTCATTCTGACATGATGAGCTCAATGTGTGCGCAGAAAGAAGTAATAGAGAGTCAGAAATGACAAGGAGCCTGGTAGCATGGAGGAAAAAAAGCTGTGATGATGGAAATGATGATGCTCGAAAGGTAGGTGAGGCGAATTCAGTATAATACCAAACGGAGAACAGGTAGAAGGGTTGTGAGAATGACAAATCGAACAGTTTATACAAAAGCAAGCGGCCGCATTGAGGGTAGTGAAGGGCGTCGGCTTCACTGTCACACCCAACTCCACCTAATCGAACATTCTGACGACCTGCACGACGCTGGGTGAAAACTCCTTTCACTGCTTGTGTGGCAGCAATTTATCAAGTGGTGCGTCAATGCGAAGTTAGCATTAACCTAGCGCTCTCTTTCCTATGACGCGAGGAGTGCACCCACTGAGTATCCAACTCACCGCTCAGTGCTACGCTAATGTGAAGCCTTTCTTCGCACAAATCTTGCCTAAGGAACAGTCCACAGTGGATCAACGAAAGTGGGAGGGGGCAGCGCCCACACTCACACAGGATTGTGAGGGCAATGAGCAGACATTGGCATTACTGAACCAAAATAGCGATTTCGTTATGTTTCCGCATATGGGACGGCGGCGAATGCTCTAGTTCGAACCATAGGGGTACATCAGTGTCCACAAATTTTTTTAGACTCGGAGTAGTATAGGTTGGATGTCATCATAACTTTTCGTTTCATTGTCAAATAAGACGTGTCATAGCTTTCAATCAGAGACGGAGGTTTGGGAGGGGATAAGCGATAATGAAAATTTCCACAAACGGCATGACAAGAGCTGCCATCTTCGCAAATGAAAACACAAGTTTCATAAATGACGGCCACATGTCGAACGACCTCAGGGGTAGGACAGTGAGTACACTCTTGTGACAGTGGTACTTGCACATGTTCTGGAAAAAAGGGTGCAGAAGGCTACAACGCGTAACACCCTGTCCCAATATGTGGATGTATATGGTGTCAGACCATCGATTTCACTCTTGGTTAAAGCGTATCAGACAATTCTCTGTATACCTAGTAGTTGTATGTGAGGAGAATCGAACAAAGAGAATGGCCGTTAGTCAACGAGGCCCTCAGAGACTCACTTTTAGACTTAGCAGCAATGGTCCACCCATAGGAGCCCAAGAGCAGCATTGTGAAGTAACCGAGTGTTCTTCCCTTTTCTCAATCTGCGCTGCACCACATTACCGTGGGAGCGGATCTGGTGGGCAATGGCGATGTTAGTGCTTCAAGCGGAGGAAGAGGGTCTTGCTAAGCGATGTGACCAAGAGTGGGTAACGAGGTGATACATTACCCCGCCACACGACCTAGCCAGATGCACGTTCGGAATGTGCTCGGGTGTTAGTCCATCGATCATGGAGTGGGAAGAGAGAATAATCACTTGGTTTGCATTTTACGACCCAAAAATGCTTACTCATTTGAACCCTTTCGGCACTTCCACAGGAGAATGGAAGTGAAGCGGGTATGTCCCAGTAGACACATGTCAGACCTGGAAGCTGAAGTTCATCAAAGTCTGCGATGAAGCAGTCGGGCAATGGTAGTGCTGTTGTGATGATGGTTAATGTAAATTCGATTGAATTCTGAATGGGAGGAGTAGAGAAAATCAGCAACAGACATGATAACCAGGATACTCTCATGCCGACTGTGAATTGTCGCCAGCACTCATTCCATTACTAAAAACGGATGCTGAAATAATCCCGTCATCTTGCATAACCAGTAGGCACCGTTAGGGCTCTAATAACTCATCGGTTTCTTATGACACAGACCTCGCACCACCTGAATGAAGACACTCGTCGCATACCTACAAGCGGACTGCTTCAAACACAGTTGCATTAAGCAGTCAATTATTCAATTCATTATTTTCAGAGGTCTATGACACGGAGAGCGATTTTCCAATGCAGCTGTGAGACGGCCCGATTGAGAACGAAACATCGCCGCAGGCCATCTCTCTCCAACTAAGTACAGTTGATCAGACGATTTGGCAAGACCACATGTGGTGAGACAGATGGACAAACCACTGCATCCATCATTGCTGTTCAGGTGAACCCCTAATCCTGCCTTTTGGGGACCATTGGGAACCACCGGTGGAAGCTTCACCTAAGCTGAGGGAACCTTTCCCTTCTGTCGTCTGGGAGGAACTAATAAGATACATCACCTGAGCATGCAGCCAAATTGCGAGTCGCGTTGCCTGCAAAAGAGTGTACTAATTTATAAGAATAGATTATGTGCTGCCAAAGACGCTTCCCCTAGGGTTAAGGACTGATAACGTACAGAGTAAACCATTGCTGAACTGTCTCTTCCCGCAGGGTGACGCTCTCTCTTGTTAGGAAAAACCGAGAGACGTATTCGTTGTCCGAGGCAATGACTGCAAAATGGGCTTGAGGAGAACGCACATTTACGGGACTGTCGGGACCTTCTCAAGCTTTACTCTATAGGCGGTCACGGTGGCACAAGTGCGTGCACATGCCCGCAGAAACTAACAATCTGGGGCATTATGAATCCGCGACTTATTCGTCTTCAAATTTCTTGACTTGAGTGTACAATTAATTAACTTTGTTGGTTTTTATCAGAAACGGAATTTCTTCCGTTTGATTTTCAGATTCAAACGGCAAAGAGCAGGGTAACCTCAAATTATGACTTATTTCTCACGGGCAGGCTCGAGGCGTCTAGATCGCTTGTATCACCACCTCGATTCACACCTCCCCCTTGTTGAGGCTTCATGGACTCGAGTATATTGAGCTATACAAATGGTAAAGATTCCAAACCGCCTCTGTTCTCCTTCTAGGAGGCAAAATTACCATATGCCCGGCTTGAAATATAAGTGGTCCTCACTAACCTCCGCTTGAGTCCATTCAAAAGTGCGCCTCTTCTTTGAGGCTTTAGGGGAATAGAAGTTGGTCGCACAACGTCTTCTTCCCAACCTCCCAACCCATTCTGTCCCTCTGACTTACTGAATAACTTGCCACGGTTAGTTCTAAGGCCTGGGGGATAATCAAAACAATTAAGCCACCAGGCGCGAAGAACGATTTCAGGCCCCCTCCCTCAGTTGCTGACAGAATGTCCACCCTGAGTCTGCTCAGCAGTATATTCAGCAAGTGTGTACGCATAGCGTTTTCACCACCAGGAGGCAGAGGGCGCCCCACCTGTGTGATTCCCTATTGACGCCTGCTTGAGCGGCTTCCTATCTGGCGGCTTCCTCCTGCCCAAGAGAGACATTTAACAGGTCCATGTATGCTCTGACTCCACCGCCCATTTGCTCAGACGGTTATCGAGCAGTCTTGCCTATTGTCTCCACACGCCAGCCAAGCCTGAAGGCCATGTTTCACGTGTTTATGAGATCTAACTAGCTAATAACGTGGGTTTTTAAAGCGGCATAGGTATGGGTCGCAAAAGCGCATTGCAACCTCAGAGAAGGTTACTTGGGTATTTTCCTCAGTCAGACTCCGGCCTCAGGTTGCTGTCGCGAGGTGATTGTACAAGTAGATTGCGGGAAAAGCGGCGTCGAGTGGGGAAAAGCACCTCACATATTTGTCCCTGCATGACGAGAGCGGCCTGTATCACTTCATGACCCATATGCATGAGATGCACGTGTAGTTGGAGAAAATGGTGAGCACCACACATACTCGTGTTATGGTCGAAATATTGTCGTTCCCCAGGCCTTTATGCGGAAGATAGCACATAACCACTTGGATTGTGTGCAGATCCTTAATCCAAATGCGTGTGGAATGGAGCGTTCGCCTCGACTCCAGTAATCATATCAACTAAGACTCGTTTTGAGAGTTGTGGAGGAATGGTTGGTACGCGCTCACCTAACTTTACGTTAATATAAATACAGTCAGATTTGATGGTAAAACTTAAATACGTCCTTTCTGCAGACAACTTTAGTCGGTCTTGTCATAATGTGCTCTTTGTCCATGTACTTCTGCTCTCACGCTTCCGGTTGTCCACCAAGTAGACATGGTGGCTGTTGACAGTGATGCTTCATTCCTTTTCACTCGCCTGCCTTTGCGGAAGAAGAAGGAATCATTGACACCTTTCTTCTTTACGCCCGATTTATCGTGACCCAGACTTGCTCGTTACATCGCACGGTTGGGGGAGACAGAGACGTAATTCAGCCAGAGGCCAGGTGCACTGAGGTTACTTGAGCCCGTTCAGTGACAGTGATAAGCGGTCTCCGAAAGTTCAATGTCATTTGTGGAGTATGTAGGATGGTGGACATTTCGCAAGCGTGTGAAGTCGACTCTTGTCAAACGAGTCGTGGGGTGGAAAGAAGGCTGAGCAATAAGTGATTTGTTAGACTCGACAAACAATCTGTTCACATGCAGTCCACAAGTTTACTAGCCTCAAAGTTCTTCACTACATCTTCGGTCTCCCCGAACTTTATCCCCTCGACGAGAGTAATTAATGAGTCCTTTCCTGCCCCTCTCTCTAGTTGATGCGACCCCTTCCCTCAACTTCCTCAACGGAACACGACAGTTACATCACCACCATGAGAGTTAGGCTATTTCAGGCCAATTGTGACTAGGTGGTTAGTGAATAACGAAACCCCATCAACGGGTGGGTGGCAGAAGGTAAGAGAGGGGAATTACGAGGCAGAGATGTCGCAACTCTGATCAGAGTAGTGCTAAACGCCTGCCAATTTATGCCAACGTTTAGGCCGTAACTGTGCAAAACATCGGCCACCACAAATAAGTGAGTAGTCATTACCGCTCAATCAAGCTCCGAGTCTCGTTCACACCTTTGAGCATGTGCGTGAACCGGTGGGAACGTTGCTCATCAAAAGGCAAAAGGTAAGGAGCTCTGGCACTCCTTCTTCCTAGGTGGTCCCACCTACCGGGCTACTAGTACATAATGGAGGGAGGAGGACTAAAGGCAGTTGACATGCCTGTCAATCCAATCACAAGTCAGTTGCAACCATCCTCCTTCCAACAGTACAGCTGAGGAATACTTCCATTGTGTCCTTTTCCGCCCTGCTCCAACCAGGGCGGCAACGCACAAGATAAAAAGTATGAACTCATAGGTTAAAACTCATGAGTAAGACTACATCCCCGAAACTCCAACTTCCAGGTATCCTCTATTCTTACCTCCCTTTCTCTGTGCCTACATTCCTCTCCTCGCCCTAATAAGAGAAGGCAATTACCAGTGTCCATATAATGAAGTTGCCTCAATGGAATGAAGAAAATGAAAGTGTTCTATGCAATTCTATACAATTCTGTAGGAGTGCAACTTGTCCAATGAGATGACATACGCCTCAAATTGTCCGACAGGCCGCGCAATCAGGAGAGTCGACCGCTTCTATGCCACTGAGGACAAAGCTCATGATCGTACACGATCTTCCCATTGGCTGCGAACATTATCAGTCACAAAGTCACAACTCCTAGGCAAATACGCATAGAGGCAAATTGCAAAGCGTATTACAAGGCGTCCCAATCGCGATTTCAAGTGTTCAATGCCGCGTAGATAGATACGGACACATTTTACACCAGTGATATTCGCTATTGGAAGGTCCCACTTCTCAAACGTGACGTTGTACAATAGCAAGTTCGACGTCCGCAATGGCGTGTGGCGTGCTTTTGTGACGTATCTGTCACTACCGTGAATACTCTCGCATCTTACGTTCATCGTCTCGCGCTTTGGGTTATTGATCTCACAAACGCATCTTTCACTGGAGTAATCACTGAATCATCGTTCATGATGAGGAAAATCTGGACATGTCGTTTGCGCAATCCACAACAGACTACTCGTCATTCTCTTAAGTGAATGCTGACGCCCTTAGCAGTAACAGGTTCGCTTCAACACGAATTTAACCTCGTAGCTCTTAAAATAGCGTCGTGCGCGTAGAGAGCAATCTCCTCCTTAACCTTCGCCATCATCTTCTGACTCCCTAATAGGCGATGCCTCCAACTCGTGTTCAGATATGCATGTTAGACGCTCTTCATCACATGACTGTCATGATCGAAGGATCTATCTCTCGAGCTTTACCGCGACAATCTATATATTTGCTCGTGACGGGCTCGCCGATAGTGAGTTCATATTGATTGGTATACTCCTCTCGCGCTCGCGTGATGAGGCCTCAGTCCGCAACACATTATAAAGACCATGAATATAGAGGCGAATACCTGATGCATATGCGCGCGAAAGCATGCCATCCATCATCCTGTGACGACAAAGACGAGGCGTTCGTGATGAGAAGCTCTTGTAACGCACAGTCAAGCAGCGTTACTTTTGGCGAGGATTCTAGGAAGAGTTGCACTTATAGAAAACTGGCACGATACCTCTCCAACCCTCCCATGGAACACGGAGTTGACACGAAGCTACGCGTAGGCTCCAGAGGCCAAGTCTTGTACGCAAACATAGGCAAAATCCCCAGATCCTGTAGACCGTCAACTACCAACGCTCTTAAACTCGAGGTAAGAAACACATATGCGACAAATGAAGTGAGACATATATTCATATATCTTTTTCTGAATAATATATAGGAGAAGAAGAGAAGACAGAAATGTGAGAATCTCTACGTTAAGCGCCAGCGTGCGGGCACGACGTGAATACTCACATAAACAGAGATAGAGTCTCACCAACCTCTGTGCCTCCTTCTCAGATGGCGTATATTGTGTTTACTTTTTCAGTTAGTTCACGTAATCTATCGTCTCTGCCTTCGGAGCAATGAGAAACTCGCGCATTCATCGCCTGTCATGACACGCATTTCATTCACGACACACCATTCGACTACTCCACTACGGGCGACAAACGCAACACCAGCTGGCCTGCTCTGTCGCCTCACTCGCATCATGCCTCCGAAATTTCTCAATGGCAGCGTAGCCGTTCATTCCAAAAGCTCTCACCTAAGGCATAGTGTCCTCCGCCTGCCCCCTAACCTCCCTTTCACCATTTTTCGTCTGTACTCCTCCTCTCGTCGCATTGCATCTCCTCTTACTTGCTCTACTCGAACCTGAAGATAATGGGATTGAGGAGTGCGAGTGAATTACTGAAGCACTATGTGGCGGCTAAAGAGACTGATTCATTACACATATGTGTTACCAAGTGCCATAGGTCAGGGGTATATCCTTGCACAAACGTGAGTCACTTCACTCTCCTCGAAGTCATTGCCAAAACATCGTACTTACATACGTTTGAGGGTTCCTGTTAAACCAAAATACTCCTTTGTGGACGGGAAAACGCATGGGAAGATTGTAGAAGTAATGTCTAAGGAAAGCGGTGCCTTTTGGCCACACCGCAGGAAATGTGCATTCCAATCATGAATATTCTGAACCCTCTTCACATTTTTCCCATTTCGCCTTTCAATAAATGTGAATCCCTTAGCCCCACTGAATTTAACTATCGCTATCTCCATCAGGCGGACCTTAATTTCATTTCAGTGCTCAAGACAAGGCTTAATTTGTGTACAGTGGAAGCGTTGCCGAACTTTCTCTTCTGTCATAGTAAATCCCATTACCATTGTACGAGAAGTCTGTTCTGTTTGGGTCTCGCTATGGCTTCGTTAGAGGTGGAAATTTGTCATGCATTCAGGGTGTCCAGTTGAATCCCTCTCATCGCTGCGGCATCCGCCCTTCACTTATCTGAAGCGATTCCTCAACTTCATTCTTATTCAAACGTCTCTACCTCAAGCAGTTGGCTCCCAACGAATATCTCGGTCTCCCCGTATGTGCCAATTTACAGTCCCTTGCTTTTAGCTTACCTTTTCATTTTCCTCGTCAATAGACAGCCCAGTGTGACGAAATCTTCCACTCGGTCTCCGCTTAGTTAAGTTAGTTTGCGCATATAGGAACACGCGGCGTGTGCTACGAAATTAGCATCATGAAAATCTTGTTGTTTTCTACGCCTTCTTCTCTTCGACTTCCTCTTCACGACTAGTTCGAATTAGGCACTCGGAGGATATTCTAACTCTGAGCCCACAGTAACGAAACATTACTCATGCTAAGTGTCTCTTCCTCTTAATATCATCAACATCGACATGTGGCGCGCGGGCATCTTCGCTTTGTCTGACCGAAAGTGGAGATACGCGACAAGAGATGGTGTTGGTAGCGCGCACATCATAGAGACCTATTCCTGTCTCCAAAGTAGGCATGACACTAAAATGATGGTAGGCGCGTCTGAGGACATCCGCGCGTATCACGAAAACCAGTATGAGTACTTGACTCCGTTGTCAGCGTCTTCACGAGTTTCCCGGTCACGTACTGACACCTGAATCGCTAAAGAATTAACGATTCACCCTGAAACCACGGTATGGCACCTCTATTCACTCTCTCACTATCTGCACACTGTGAACGATATTTGTCACACGTCTGCTGCGTTCAAACCATTTCTTCTTTATAGGCCAAATGGAGCGACAGCGCCTCAAGTGGCTTATTCGTCTAAGTCACGCGAATTTAATAGAGCAGGGCTTAGTACTGCATGCATGTGAGTTAATTTTCTCTCCTCGAAGGGATTTATATAAGTCTTCTTCTTTTCTCGACCAAAGTCTACATGATTCAAGTCGCGTGAGTATATAGAAATTCCTAAACTACAGCAACAGGTTTATTATTCAGATCAAGAAGAGCTCGATTTGCTCCGAGAAAACTGAGGTGTGCATAGGATGAGGTAATCGTCCAAATTTCTCAGGAGTTTACATTCATGTTTTACCCTAACTGGAGCATTTCCTACACCAATCCTATCTTCCGCATGTGCGGTCCGCAATGCTTTGCTAAACTGAACTAGGATTTCTTTGCATTCAAGATGTCAGGCAGAAAGTTTTTTCTCCAACGTGCACGTCTTAACGACATCGTTGATGGCCAAAGAATGTCGGAGAACGTGGCCTCATCAGACAAGAGTCGAAATCACTCTTGCATTTTTTCTTGACCGTTCTTTTGCACTGCCGCTACTAAACTCCAACCTTCATAAAAACACACGTGTATGTATCAAGTCTCTATATTGCTTAGCTGAGCTCAATCATTATTTATCTGAGGTCTGAAATTTATTTGTTACAACACCTCTCTGGGTTTAGTGCAAGAGAACGACGGCGCATTGCAGCAATCACAATGACTAACCATTAACCCCTTTTGAGAAGGGACATTACCATCAGAAGGAATCTCTCTACTTTGGCGG
>QEYB01000063.1:0-28251 GCA_017562135.1 Dipylidium caninum
ATTCAGAAGAGATGGTGGAGTGCACGGAGGGGACGCGCCGGTATCTGTGGCCACGGGACAGACCCACATTCGGTACTCGACATGGAGACAAAGATACGCGAGGCAATAGAAAGAAGTCTATCGCGCATCAGTTGTGCGAAAATTACGACGAACTATCGGTAGTGTTGATAGTGCTAAAAGAAGCAGGTAGTTGAGATCCACAACTGGCGATCAGAGGTCACTTACTCTTACATTGATATGGAAATATCGGGCAAAGAGTGGAATAATCATGCGAGGTAGTGAGGAGGACCACATATACAGACAACCATTAAAATCGACTTCAATACATTCATGCTTTACCGGACAGGCGGAGGGCACTACGGATAACACTACTAAGAGGAGGAAGAATGGGAAGAAAGACGGGAAAAATGCTCAGGCTTTTCCCAAAGAGATTAGACGGAAAGGCCGCCAGCTGCAAACACAATTTAGGAAAAGAGCTCTCAGTGATGCAAACGAGACAAACTTTCAGCCCAGGAGATATCTTAGACTATGTGCACGTGCGCCGCCCGGCTCATAGCACGATCTTTAACAAACAGCACAAATATCTCGAGCGAGTTATACGGGAGAGGGAAAACTTAGCCACAGTCACGCAGGATAGAGTCTACCAGCTATAATGAGAGTGAAGCGAGGTACTTACGAGCCGACATCTATAACGCAGGGATTTGGGGCGGAAATGGGAAGAGGACATAGGAAATCAATTTACGCGCCAGAAATATCCAGTCCGAACAGAAAAGACCAGTCACAAAGAGATGAGTACAAACAAGGAATATGGTAATAAAACACTGTTGAAAGGTAAATGTCCTAAGGCTATGAACTGCTTCTAAAAACAAAAATAACGTACTCTTGGGCTGATCTTCATCTGTTTTGGTGTTCTTGTAAGGCATGGTTCGTCAACGGCTTCCTGGTTCAAGTCCTTTCCATTCAAATTGCCTCGTCTTCAGTTGTACGAATTCCATGTCGGCTTGGTGCTCTCATGGAAAAGGCGAAAAGTTTACGGCCGCTAACTACAACAGGTATGATTCAGAAAGTGAAAGGGAAAAAGTATAATTAACTGCTACGACTGACAATATCCTTCTTGTAATTACGGGAATCTGCGTATCATGGTAAGACGTCGTAAAGAGATTCCTTTCCACCCAAAAGGTTCTCATGAATGAGGCCTTCCGCTTCAAACTAATTTTGGAAAGTTTTATTTAAAAACGATTAAGGTAACAACAGGTCTTACCTTTCATTACGCAGGGTTCATAAAATTCATGATACTCATCAATCTGTATGTGAGTCTTTACAACATAAGAACCAGAACGAGAACGATAAAGTGAAAACCATAGAATAAACTGAGAAGATGCTGTAAAGAATTTAGAAGAAAGTAGGGGTTTACAGAAATTCTAAAAACTTTGACTGAATAAAAAAATTTTACGGGTGAAAACCTGTGGACGAGTGTAGCAGAAATTCTTGGGCTTGTAGCCTAAGTGGCATGGTAATAGCAACAGAGAGGAGGGATTTAGGGGAGAAAAAGGAATAAAAAAGCCAAGCACAAAACACGCTCCGAAGGCCAGCCGCCGGAACGGCACACTACCCGGCCGCCGCATCCCGAGCATCGAAGGCTCACGTGTGAGATAGAAGTCGCAAATTAGAACACTTGACATTATCACGTATTTCGTCTAATTAGGGCAAAGAGAAGATTGGTGTAATTCAATGGTTGCATGCAAACCTCGAAAAATTTTTTTATTGAGAGAAACACTAAAGTGTCGGACGTTGGACTCGACCGACAATGTGAGTCGTGCGGGCGAAATTATCTTAATAAACTAGTGAAGCCAGTGCTATGAGAAGCTGAAATTCCAAAAGTTGTGATAAATTGACCGGCGTAAACTCCGCAGATAAGAATAAATAAGGACTTACTGTTCTAGTAAGGTAGTACCAAAAGTAGGGCATGATATTCGCATAAGAAACATCCCTGTATAAAAACAAATATTTACACTACAAATAGACGTACGAAGCAGAAGCGCTAAGGGAAACAAGAGAAGATAGTTTGTACAGAAAGTACGAGCCAAACAATTTAAAATCGTAAATCTACTTTTTTCACACCACGAAATCTTTGCGTATATAAATAAGATCTTAGGAAAACTTGCTCTTCAATGTAAACACAAGAATGTTTTGCGCACTGAAAAGAAATGTCTAGTCGAATGAAATGTTGAAAGCATTTTCGTTTTGCCAGCAGATGTTTCGAAACCGTGAGAGCTTGGCTGCTCCGCAAATAAAACGTTAATGCCGCCAAAACATATTATCTATACGGTTAAATGTTACCTAATTCTTTTAAATATGTAATCGTAACGCAAGTGGTTGTTAAGGGTTTTACAATCGCGATGATGGTATCTGCTCCGCTTTTATAGCGACCATAATGCTAACATTCAATAATTTATCACAAGAAAATATTTTTTCTTCAATTCTCATTCTCTGGTGGCCATCAGCTAACGTCCTTCGCTTTTTCTCCGATGTTTTAATCTATCTGAGCACCAAAAAAATTTAGAGTCTCCCCATTTTTGTCCTTTTTCAAAATTTTTCCCCAGACATGTTCGCTGAGAAAGGACATAGTGACGAAGACTATGATTACCTCATTCAAATGTTTTAGCGCTAGGTCAGTATTTTAATTGCAACCCTGAACATTGCAATCAAATCTGCAATTATTAGGGCAAATCTGTTCTATGTTTTATAATTTTCTTCTTTTTCCTTTCCTCATTTCTCCTAGTTTCCTTTACCCTTTATAAATTTAACCGGCTATGAGCTCTTCGTGCGATCCATTTTCTTAAACGGGGATTAAGTTTTAATTACTTGTTTTAATTTTTTATATTAGGAGACAGCAACGTTGGCAAAACAAGTCCTGCTGTATCAATACACTGATGTGTAAATTGCACGGTCGACAGTGAACGCTCATCCGTCGTGTGGATGTTCCGTCAGAAGCGCAGTCATCAATCGAAAATAAACAACGACTCTAATGGACTGTTGGGTCAGAAACAGACGGGCTTATCTGCAGCTTTGGGATAACTGCTGGCCAAGAAAAGGTGAGTTCATAATGTTTTCTCGAAGTCAAAATTTATTGCTTCTTTTACAACGCAGCGATTGTCTCACTTCTGTCAACTACATCAAATTGTGTCCTATATAATGAGGAACTTTTTATACTTCACAAGGATCTTGTATTTGCACGAATTAATCTTTCCTCCGTTTGTGTGATTATATACGACGGATTGTAAAACAACCTATTTTGTCTTATGATATAACTATTCTCATGGATTCCGTCCTCATATGCCATGAGGGCGTCGAGTATGGGCGGGAAATTTGTTAATTATGTGAAAGTAAATTCGCGTGTTTATTCCTTGGAGCTGATCTCAGTATAATCCACTCGAATTGGGCTGCTTTTATATTTATATTATGATATTGAGTTTTAGTACTTAATGACCTCGATTACGTGTTGATATTGGACTTTATTTTTCAGTGCTCTTATTACTGCAACCTCCAGCTCCCCTGACGATTTCTCCACTTTATAAAATTAACTAACCATACCGTTATTGTCTACTGCCTGAGAAATGTGCGAGGGTTTTTTCTTTTAGTTAAAATCCTCAATTTGATATGCTCTGATCATCTTCCGGCCTCCCCCCTTTGCCTCTTTATTCACACACACAACTTTTATGGCATCTCCATATTTTTAATGTGATGTGCGACTCTTTAATTATCTACTTGAATTTACGTTCTGTCGCACTTAGGCGTAAATTGAACGCTTGGCGATAGAAATTAAAAAAACTAATGTGGGAAGACAAAGCTCATTTTGTATCGCCTGACCTAAACAGAAGAAAGTCTTTTGTTGAGTGTCATTTTGTTTTTCCCATGCCGCATAATTTAACTTCACCGGAGTTGGCATCAGACGAAGTGAGCGAAGCTGCCCACCTCTTTTCTCCACACCTTTCTTGGCTTTCTCAGCGCAGCTGCAACCTCCTGTGGGGCGAGAAGAGTTGGCTTCATTTGCCCCATCTCCTCATTTTCTCTTCCCCGACCTTTAATTGAGGCAATTAATTTAGTGTGTCTTCGCCTTGGTTCACCTTTCACCGAGTCGTCTTTATTCAAAGCTAATTTGCGCTTCTTAAATGGCCTAAATGTTCGAGCATTTAGAGCGATGCAATTTCACACAGCCCAATTTTTATTTCTCATCATCTCTTTCTCCTGATTCAAACAACTTGTCTTTTTTGGTAATCTTCACCGAATTGGAGCACTTCTTGTGCCCCAAAAATCCCTTAAACACCCCACTAGTTGCCGACATTGCCTTATCACACCTCGAATGCCTTTTTAGCCTTATTGCCTTTCAATGGCTTCTCTTCTCTCCCCCCAACCGCCCTCCTCCTTCACTCGCTCTCTAAGTGTACTGACAGTCAATTTGCTTCCGTCTTGGTGACTCGAGCAGCAGAAAGGCGGCAGAAAGTGTAGGTGTGAGTAAGACACACAAGGAGGCATACTTGAGAAATAACTCGTCGAGTTATTGTGTTTCTTTCTCTTTCTCGCTGTTGGCACTTGGCTCAACTCGACAGGGCGCTACAGTCGCACCTGCCGCATTCCTCGACTGCGGTTGTAGAAGAAGAGGAGGAGGAGAAGGAAGGCAGACTAATCATGTCAGGAAAATGACGAGTTTTTATCACTTCCCCTTCCAAATGAAGCAATTTCCTCCTCCGGCAAGACTTGGCGTGTTAATGGGCTTAAACACTATCATCTCCTCTCGCCTCTTTCCCCAGATTTCGGCAGTCTCTGTAACTGGTCTTTATGCGCGACTGCGGATGGCCTTTCTCCTAGTCTCGATCTTGACCAACGAGAAGAGCCTCCTCTCCTGTCGGGAGTGGATGGGAATTTACCTCTGTCAACACGCCTAACTGCGAGCGGCCCGGATGTCATTGCTGGTGGGGAATAAGGCGATAAGACGGAGGAGCGTGTCATTCTCACTTGCGGAATTGCCCAAAGGTTTGCGCAGGAGTTGCAGTATAGTTGAAGCTTGACGTCCTTTCCTCCCTCGTACTCCGCCGAAAATTTCATTCCTTCTTTCTACAACCCCCCACTTCCACTTCCACTGGTCCCTCATCTCATCTGCCGGTTTTATCGTCGGAGGTGCTTTTGACTTCGTCGCCGGGTGGATTCCCCATCTTTCGAACGGTCACTCCCGTCAACAGCCCTTTAGCGGCGACCTGAAGGCGTCAAGATGATTGTTTGGCAGGCAAGTCTCCTCCAAGGGAAAACATCATTTCCAATCTCCCACGCACGGGTGGGGTTAGCGCTTCCACATGTCGTCAACTCTCGGGGACTCCGTGAGTCGTCCCGTAGTCCGGGGATAGCAGATCTTCTTGTCCATTGCCTCTGCAGCCGAGCGGTCGCGCTCTCTCATTCCCTCTTTCTCGCTCCTTTTCTCTCTCTCATTTCCCTCTAACGGATGCTTTTTTCGTAAGGAAACGCCAGTTAAGACCGCCCCGCCAACTCTCAAGTGCGCCAATTCAAACACAGACCCGGTGTGTTTACTACCCTCCTAATGTCTTACTGACAGCGGGAATTTTCTTTTCGGTTACTGAGTTAAAAGGCCTTCCTTCAAGGTATTTACTAAAACCATCCTCAAAAATCCGCCCTCTCACGACATTCCCAGTTGAAGGGAAAGGAGAAGCCGCCTTCGGCTCACTTCGTTCCCTTATACCCCGGAGACAGAATCCGAGGAAATTCCGGGAGACTTGGGAGATGAATTGAGCATCTGTTTGCCGTAGAGACGTCAAGATCGACGGCGCACAGGCCCTTTGAGGCGGACTTTTTGCCCAAATTCCTGCCCTTAAAACGTCCACCCATTGTCCCAGCCCGCTCCTCATTGGTGGTCCACTCGCCGCCACGTCCGGCCATATGGATGCTGCGCCGAGTCGGTACGAGCAAAATTCACTGAAATTTTTTCAGTCGCTTCGCATCTCTCGCCCTCTCGGGTGTGCTTCTGGCCTAGTGCCTCTGCTCTCCCACGTCTGTCCGCTCCTCCGCACGCCTGCGGTGGTGGGCGTTTGAGCCATTCGCCCTGCGTGGCGGGAGTGGAGGCGGAACTTTTGTGAGGGGGATGGGGGGGAGGCGGCCCAGACCAAGAAAAGGGGAATTTTGTGGCGAATCCCTTCACTTGAGCCACGGACCATTCGAAGACGGCGCTTTAACCCCCGCTGAGGTCGGGGTCGAAGAAAACCTCGAATTGCCACATTTGCGAGGCCTGTAATTGTGTCATTTGCGGAAGATTTGAGGTCCCGGGTGGGCGTGGTGAAGTGTGAGAAGCCTGTGAAAAAGTGTGCATAAGCACTTTGAGTTCACTTTGAGGGCCAATTAGAGCGCGCAGGGGTACCAGCATGCCTGTGAGCTCTTCTGACGAACTTTGTTGTTCCTCTCCAAATTCCATCGGGATGATGCGCGTTGAGAGAGAGAGAGAGAGAGAGAGAGCGAAAGCGAGAGAAAAAGAGGGAAAATTGGCACTTAATGTGCACCTTTCCTGCTGTCTGTCGCCTTCTCCACCTCCCCACCGCCGGAAGTGCGCTGCTCACCAAATTAGCGGCATCGTCTCCTCCCCCGTCAGGGGAATTTCCGCCCTCGAGAAGGCTGTCGGAAGGTTTAGCTCACGCAGTGGAGGCCTGTTGAGGTGCTATTGTCCAACAGGGCGAGTTCTCTCCTCCTTCCCCTTTCCCCTCTGTTTGCCCCTTCGGCACCGAGGCACCATGTCGACGCTTCGTGGCATCGTCGTCCGCCTCGATCGACCCCACCGCCAATCCGGCGGCGGTTTCAACGTCCATCCTGTCGATCTTGGTGCGAATTTCAGTTGTCCGCACGTCTGGACAGTCCTTTTCGCCGCCCAGACGCGGCGCCCGCTATAGTTTCCGTCGGAAGACTTTTGAGACCGATGTATTCGTCGTTTTGCGACACTCTGAACATTGCGTCGCAGATGGTGGTGCGTGACTTCGACCGGGAGTTTTGGACCCTCGTGGACTGCGGCCGTTGGCATTAGCGTCTCCGGAACAAACATGCCTCGTCTTTTTTCTCATTTCAAGGGTTGGCTGAGCCCGAGAAGGCATAATTCCTCCTCACCGCCTCCTCCTCCTCCTCCGCTTCCTCTTCCTCTTCGCCGTCCTTCTTCCCCGCATCCTCCTCCTCCTCTCCTTCTACGCCTCGTCCTCCTTTTTCACCTTTTCGTCCTCCTCCTTCTCTTCCTCCTTCTTCTTTGTCTCCTCCTCCTCCCCTTCGTCGTCATTTTCTTCTTCCTTTTTATCCTTTGCCTCGTTCCCAATAATACTTATTCTAACTCAGATCGCCTCTTCGTCCTTCTACTCGTCCTCCTCCATCTTCATCGTCTTCGCCTCCTTCCATTCCTTCAAGTAAAATTAACGATTTTCGAGAGGTCTATAGTCCTTACCTCCTCCGCCTCCTGCCTTCCCTCGTCCTCTAAGCCACTCTGTCTCTCCTTCTCGTCTCGACCTTTTTTCATCCCTCTATGCCCCTCCTTCCAGCTTCCTCTTCCCGATTCAACTAGCGGGTCGGTTGTCTCATCTAGGAAGACTAATTCCTCCTCCTTCTACCCCTCGTCGTCATCGTCCACCTTTCCTTTATTCTCCTTCTGCTCCTCGTCCTTCTTCACCGACTCCGCCTTCATCGTCCTCTTCGTCTTCTTCTCCTCTCATTCCATTAACTCGAATTAGTGGCTGTCATAGAGACAGCAATCATTTCTCCTCCTCGTCCTCCCCTTCTTCATCGTTTTTCCTCTTCCTCCTCCTCCTCCGATTCCATGAAACAGATTTGTACCAGGTCACACCTTGGCCGGCTTTAGTGATGGCGCCCGAAGTTCGGAGGACCCTTCTAGTGCTGTCTGAGCCTCGAGTCACAGCACGTAAGCCTGGTCCTCCCTTTGCAGAGTCCCCTAATATGCGAAAGACCAGCGCATTGAGTGGGAAGAACGTCCTCCGCGGCGATTGACAGTGCTTGCTGGACGCTGCGTGATGAAAACGGATCGAGGAGTCGGTCACCAAAGACACGCGTCTTCAAGGCCATCCAAAAACTCCAACGGAGGCAATCCAGCTGGAAAATACCAAAATCTTCTTCTAAACAAAACGTGTGGCCTGTAAAAAGTACGCGCTTCTCCTCTCTCTCTCTCTCTCCTCTCCTCTCTCTCTCTCTCTCCTCCTGCCCCTTCTCGGCCTCGTCTCCACTGCCTTCTCTCGTCACTGCCGCGTAGTTTAAGGCAAGTCCATTGTCTTCCAAACCTGCTTCTCGCCTCCGGCTCTCTCCTGCGGTCC
Source organism: Dipylidium caninum (assembly GCA_017562135.1). Lineage (NCBI taxonomy): Eukaryota > Metazoa > Platyhelminthes > Cestoda > Cyclophyllidea > Dipylidiidae > Dipylidium > Dipylidium caninum. The sequence goes on from QEYB01000063.1 coordinate 8,361, forward strand.
TCCCGCGAGGCGGAGGGAGAGTCCTCTCGTGAGTCCACTCCTCTCCAATGGACGTGCCACTTTCTGTAGATGTTAGAAAAGCTTCGTGCTGCTCAAAATGGGTGGAAACGGGCCCCTGTTGAGAGCTCGGAGCGCGGCGAAGAGGCAAAAAAAAAGCCAAATCCGTTCACAATCACTGAATAATATCGCACTGCTGAATGAGTTTTCCATGGAAGTGGAAGACTGGCAGACTGTCAGGAGAAAGTTTTGCGATGCCCAAGTCGCACCTTCCTTCCGACAGCAACGTCCGCCCACATGGTTAAAAAAACCTTCCAAACTCTGCCTCTGTTGGCAGCCCTCGTCCCTGTCCACCCGGGTCTCTTCCTCCTCGTGCTGTGGGCGGGTCAGTTAATCCTCCTCCGCGCCGGTGGGGGACGATTTGTCCGAAATGTCCCAGGCTGTGCTCACTGCGGCATTAATTAGCCTCAGGCGGCCTCCATTGACCGACTCGCTGGGTTCGTGGACACCCTGCAAGGTCTTTCGTCGCCGTCCCCACCTCAAATTCCCGAGGCCATGGACCTCGCGCCTCGAGGATCAAGAAAACTCTCCACTGTGGCTACCAACCAGTCCTTCCGTCAATTCGGACGATTTTAGGTGGCTTCAAGTGGAGACGAGGTCGGTTGTCCGCCTCCGCGGTGCATGGAGGCCAGTTAAGAGACGAAGTCAAAATAAGATCGGTGAGAAAAGTGGCAGATTGCTATCTCCCACAAGGAGGACTTTGCTGCCAAAAACGAGGTTGGCAAAGCTGTGCACTGGTCCTGCCAACTTCAGACGTCGCTTCGGCTGCCTCGGAGAGGGCGAAAAACGCCTCAACGGATTTTTCTTGATCGCTTTTCAAATTCCGCGTGTGCCCCCTCCACCTAACTTCCTTCCCACCTTTTTAGAGTAACTTTTGCCAACCGCTCGTTCGCTTGCCGCATCGCCGAGTGTAGGGCGAGAGTAGAGACGAGAAAGGTGAAGTTTTTTTCCAGCCACAATCAAACGCCAACAATGCCAGTCGACTTTGCCGTGTAACTAGACTATCCAATGCGCACATTATGCGCCCTCTCAGCCGCCCTCCCTTCCCTGTGTATGTTCGTACAGGTCCCGCGTTCTCTCCTCCCAACTCCAAAAAGCCCCGCCTAAACCGACTGATTGGACGACACGAAAACACAAATCACCAAACGTCTCGTCCTGTGATACTAACAGTGTTTCCGCATTCCTCAACGCCAACAGCATTCCCTGTTTTGTCCTCAAAATCCCCGTCGAAATATACTGGGAGAGGTCTTAGCAGCACGAATATCCCGAGGCGCCGCGCGCGCGAGGGCAAAGGCGGACTCGGGTGGGGGGAGAGGGAGGGAAAGGGGGAAGGGAGTAAACAACTCCGTCTGGATGTAACTGGTAGATAGTAAGCCCTTATCCGGACCAAGAACGTAGACCATTGGTTGCCAGCAAGAAATGAGAACCATTTTCGTGGGGATTTTTTCCACCTCAATCAACTGACTGTTTACCTCAATGGCCAGCGGTTGTTTTGTGCGTGGAAACACGGCGGCGAAAGGTAGGGAGAGAGCTGGACAAAAGCATCACTTTACTTGAATAGTGTTGACGGGCCTGGGTAATCCTCGGGCCCGTGGCTGCTTTTTGGGAATACCAAACGAACGAGCGGGCAGCGCGTAACACTCGGTAATGACGTGTTTGTCAGTGAAAGGAAATAGAGATTGAGGTAAAATCGAGGGCGAGGTGGTAAATGACAGGCTCCCAGACTTAGAATAGCTACCCAAGGTTGGTCATTTTGAAATAAACCAATCCTTACTGCCTTGACCAGCTATTCGTAGCACGGATTCCAACGCACAACTTGGGTGGGTTGATTGTTTGCACGCTTATCCACCGATTTACAAGAGTAAAAAGCGAAACTGCTGTAGCAAACGATAAGCTTCCATACTTAAAATAGTGAAAAATTAACTAGGTGGTTATCGTGTCAGGAAATAGACGGATCGCATTGTCTGATCGTGTTATTCGCAGCCGGTTTCACGCAAGATTTTAAACTCACCTAATTGGCCTTCGCCAAAAGTGCAATCCCCCCCCCTCCCCAATTTACTTGCTTGCTGATGGGACGCAGTCTGGTGACTTCTGAACTGCGTTGTCAACGTCGGGTGCGCGAAGGAAAGGCCGTCCTTCCGGGTCGCATCGCAGCCCTCTCGCGACCCTGGTTGACAATGAACAACACAGCGCCTTGTCGGTCGCGGGGCGGTAGACGATGGCCCCGATGGCCCGCTACCAACCTCAGCATCGCACAGAGAAATAGTGTTCTCGATTGACAGGTGAGTGTGAGCACGTAAGTCCTACCACCAGTTTGCCGACTCAGTGTTCGCACGCATTCCTCATCGTGAAAAGGGGAAGAGAGTTTTGTGGCCATTTTTGTCGCCTCGGAGGCATTGACAGACCTTTTGCATGGAAGAGAAAGGAGAATAAGGACACGCCCAAACGGCAGGGACCAACATTCCGCTTGGCCTTAATGCATATTTAATCTTGGCGCAATTTAAAAAGATATAATCATCATCATCAATTCAAATCGCTTACGGTAGAGAGCGGAGGAATGGGTAAGGATGATAAAAACAAATTTTAGAGTGGGAAAGCAATACTAAAAGGCAATGTGGAGGAAGTGAGGGGCGGATTTTCGGGCGGTTAGGGGGTGCTCAGGCAAATTACTGTTCATCCTCAAAATGACTCGAGTCGCCGACCGCGCATTTGGCCATCCGCGACTGTCATACGCCACGCCGAACCGTGCCACCCGGCGCTTGGGCGTCGGGCCCGGGGTGGCGAAGGTTGCGCATCCCCCGATCGGAAAGGACGAAGTTTCCCCGAGGAAATGGAGCTTCCGATCGAGACATTAGGAACGAACTGTCGTCGTTCGCAAACTTCGACGCCTACTCTCGCGGACAGCGCGTCAGCAACTCCGATGAGTTCAGCCCTCGTGCAGTGACGGAGTCACCGCAGAGGTGGAAGATTTCTCGTCGCCATGGCGGGTAAACCTCGGAATTTCTCGCAGTCTGGTCGGCAATCGCGCACCATCGCCTCATTCCACATCGGGTCCTCTTCCACTCCCGAGTAGGATTTTTTAGAGGCGTCTGAGGACGTCCTGGCACTCAGAGCCAGGTGTCTTTTGGTGGGGGCGGATACTTTCGAAAGAGGGAAAGTGGTGAGGAGGAAACACGGCCCGCTGGCCATGGGGAAAGACATTAGCATTGGAGGAGAAATTTGTCCCGTGAGCGAAGATTCCTGCCTCTCGATGTCGTCTACGTGGACACGCGGATCCATTCAAGCGGGGGAGAAGGTGAAGACGCGTGAGATGAAAGTGAGGAGAGAAAGAGGACATGAAGGCAGGCGGGACTGAGTAACTACGGCAAAGAATGCGCAGAAAGCAGACATGTGGGAGTGGACGGCTCGAGGGGAGTGTGTCGTACGATGGACAAAGAAAAAAAAAAAAAAAAAAAAAACAAAAAAAAAAAAAAAAAAACACTGCAGCACTCGCGTTTTGCCTCGGAGACACGCCTGTTCACGCACATTCAATGACTTCCGGTGTGTGAGACATGGGCGCCACGAGAGACACAACTCGTCCCCGCGCAGCGCCCCTCGTCGACCAGCGCCGCGACTGCTTCGCTCCGCGTCCTCCACGCTGAAAGTCGCTGCGGGGGGGCGTCGTTTCTCCGGCCCGCAGCCTTTCCACTGCGCCGAGGAGGAGGAGCCGAGGAGCGAGTGCTGGTGCTCCGCCACGCTCGAATGCCGCCACCCCCACCTCGTGGCGCCATTCCACCGCCACTTCTCAACCCTCCGCCGCTCCACCTCCCCACCTCCCCCTCCTCCCTCGTCTCTTCGCCTCCTCGCTGCCTCGCTGACTCGCTCCTTTTTCTTCTCGTTCTCCTTGTCCCCACCTGACGGATTTCAAGGCAGGTCGAGAGGAGTTCGAGGTTGTTTTCCCCACTTCTTTCCCGTCCTCCCTTCGTCGCGGGAGTGTTCCACGGGCTGGCCTCATGGAAGACCTCGGTTGGGGAGGGACGCGTCTCCCGCAGCCCGCCCGGGCCCGCCGACTTCGCCCCCTAGGTCAGGACGTGAGGTGGCCGCTCGCAAGCAACACAGACATATTCCGGGACGTGCTTCTACGTCTACTTCTCCGGCAGCCGTCGATCGTCCTCTCTCCATCGTTTCGCACTGGCTGCAATCAGAGTGTGGAGAAGGGCGGACCCCCCCCCCGCCGGTTTTGAGGGAAACCCCCAGCTCGGGTGCCCGTGCGCTGCGCAACCTCCACGGGACCGCTCCACGAGGAGCGGCAGCCCTTCGGGACTGTCCTCCCGCTCTCCTCTTCGTCCACTCACCTCGGCCGACCTCTTGAGTCGCCTCGCCGTGCCCCCGAAACCTCCCCGACGTCGTCTTTGCCTTTCTTTCCCACCTTCGAGGTGAGCATTGCTAGCATTTCCACGCCTCTGCCATCGCTCGTACACTTCGTTGAGGGAGATTTCTTGGACAATTTCGCCAATTCCGCACCAACCGCGATACAGGCGCTCCGCAAACACCTTCCGCGGAAGAATTGTCTTCAATAACGGCAACGAATGGAATTGGGGATTGTCCGGTGTGCTATTCCAGACCGCGACAACGGGGAGGAGTTCAAACGACTCGGCTCGAACATGTCTGCAGACGCCGATGCCTCCTGTTGCCCAGGCTCGAGTGAAGAAACCGTGAGCGGAAGCTGGCGGAGTCGACGTCACTCGACAGCTTCACTCCGTCGTCCCGCGATACGCAGTTCCTTCGAGGGAAACGCAGACGCGTTTCTGTGTTAGTCATAAAAATGGCCACAGAGCCTTTAAGGCAAAGTCTTCAAGTCGGGAAGAAGCCTTTTTTGGACATCTCAGGAAAGTGTGGGGACAGGAGCACCAACCTGAGCCAAAGAGCCTCGAGGGTACATTCGTCGTCCAAGTGAAAACCCCACCGTCTTCTGCCTGCCAGGCGTGACGACGCTCGTGTCTGGCGCGTATTTGGACACCGTCCACCCTACTTGCCGCGGGTGGCGACCTCCAGTCGAAGGAAGGGCGGCGGACGATGCAACACGAGGCGTTTTAAACGGAAGTCCTGACAAATCAAACTTGTGACTCTTCCGCTCAAATCGTGGTGAAAGCAAGAAAGACTGATCGCCCGCGAAAGGCCTACATGTCGTTTAAAAGTGGTGTCGAGTCTCCCGACCGCATGAGCGCCTTCATCATTACGTGCAAAATAGGGCTTCAATCTCGAGTTATCCATCGCCTCAACGAGAATCGGACACTTCCCACCCCCGGATTTTTCGTCCTGGGACAACGGAATGGCTCTCATGACCCAGTCGCTCATCTCCACCGATTGAAAGTCGCCTGCTATTTGGCGAGAAGAGGCCTCGCCAGCGACGCGCTTCTGGACCGAGCTCCAAAGTGGAATTGAACTCCGGCGCACCAAAATCGTAACGATGAATACAAAAAATCAAAGGCCACTGGGCGGCCTTTGGTCTCTGCATATCCGCCATTTTATGCCTCGAGGCCATTGGGTGGAGAAGCTTCAACCCCACAGGTCTGACGTCCATAGCCCAAGGGAGCAATCGTACTGATGGGAGAAGTGTAGCGGAATATCGGAAGAGGTGTCATTTGGCAAAGAGGTCGTGGCCTTCGGGATCTTATCCCGGTCCGGTGTCGTTGTTGTGATTTCACAGGAATGAAAATGGTTAATTTGACAGTCTCCCTGGAGAAATATTGGGTCAAGCCGAGGCCACTTCAGCGGAAACGAGGTAACCCTTTTGCGCCATTCACACAGTGAAAAGTAGTCGTAAAAGGGGGGAGTTTGGGGAGATTGTAATCTTCGTAACCGTCAGGTTGCCGATCCCTCTTAAGGCTGTCTTCTAGGGCTCAATTAAGGGTGGAGTTGAGGACCCTCCAATTCCCCGAAATTGAAGAGAGTTCGTTGGTGCATCCTCGTAAAGCCAAGATGACGTGAAATAACATCCATAATAAGTGCTATGGATGGCGCACACTGTAGCATGTGGAAAAGATTTGGTCTAAGGAATAGAAGATTTACAAAGGTCCTGAGGACGAATGGTCGCTCAGATGAGGTGAAATTTAGAAAAGATTTAAATACTCTTTTGATATTCACGGAACCACACCGCCGACGGAGGTCCTCGATAAAAGAGCACGTGGATGCTTTGCAGAGAACAGGGAGGAAACAGGGTCTGGACGACAGAAAGAGGTATTATAAGCCATATTTGTAAGTCAATGCATTTGCGAATACGAAATGCTGCAAACAAAATTCTCAAGATGAAAGCCATGTAGCGAAAGTGGAAATAGGGTAAATCAGTAATGACAGAATGAAATTACGATATTATGTGCGATTGAATATGACATTATAGATATATTTATTGCTTCCAAGCACAAATGTAATGATATTTTCTATTAATGACGACTCTTGAGAAAAATTCGGACAGTTATTTATGTTTCTCGTAGGTTCTAAGGAAGATAATAAAGTGATCACACACAAGTTGTAGTGCTACACGTTTGTTTATGCATACAACGCATTTACCTAAATATATAGAGCGATGGAAGCAAATTAAAACCTGTCCAATTGCGTAATGAAATGTGTATGCTGACTTCGTAAATTCGATATCGGCGATACACGATTCCATAACTTACGACGGATATAATATGGAAAAATGTCTTTTGCTGCATAACAGATAGAGGATGACCGTACATACCCGCGTAATTGGTCTTTAACTTGATCGTTACTCACGGGCCCTATTTAAACCCGTTCGCCTCACACATGTTGTCTGCATCGAAATTCTACAAGTTAAAAGCGTGCAAAAAGGTTCGCTATCGCCGCAGATATATACATTGGATTTTTGAAGCTGCGCTTGCGTAACATGAGAGCGATTTTTTTCCTTTCAGACTCCGCAACTAGAGGCTGTTTACAATGAAATCGTTAAACTAATAGATACAGCGATCAGAAATATAAACAGTCCATTTGTGCAACCACCAACTGTTACCGGAAAGAGGAAAAGGAAGACCAAAAAAATGAGTGGAAATGAGTCTGCTGAATCCGACAGTCCGTCTAAAAGTCAATCCTCCGTCACCGTCCGCCCACCCAAGCGTCCCAAGGCTACTTCTCATACCGAAACAGAGACGCAACAACTACCAATTAACCTCGTGAGTAGACGTGACGATGTCGACGAAGACAGAGGTCCACCTATTCTGACTGAAATTTATCCTCGTATGCCCCTCCTTGCGGAGCCATCAATTTCGGATGAGTATGCAGTTAATCCAGTCGTCGTCGGAGACAGTTTGGTAACTACTCTTCTTGGCGAACATTCAGAAGAAACATTCCTAAGGTAGGTGCCTTTTTTTCTTCTGACCTTAGGAATTACTGCGGTCTGAGACCTCTGATTTCAGCATGCGGAGATCTTAGACAAAACTTCAATTGCATTTGTCCTATTCACAAACTTGACGATTTATTGGCTGCGCACGGCTCTTCTTTGGGAAAGATGTAGAAGTTATCTTGCCGCCCGAAGCTTACGATTCCCCCCCTGTCGGGCGCGCCTATCGCTCCGCTGTTTGGGATCAGTTCGGAGTAAGTTTACCTGTTTTGTAATGACGTTAACTTTTTTTTCTCCTGATCGAATCTGATTTCCACTCACATCGTCGTGGATTAACTCAGCTCTGACCGACGTACACGTTTGAGGAATGATTACAAGTTGATTTGTGCATTACTCATGATCACTCTGCTTTAATTTTTTACGTTCCCTAATTTCTGGGGGCATCTTTTTCCGACAGCACACCGATTTTCGATTTGTCTCTTGCATCAATATGAAGTATTTGTACAAAACTGGGCTGAATGTAACGCTCGCCTTTATCGGCCACTTTTCAATTTTCTGTTTCCCACAGATTCGTGGCATGAATAATACTTGTAGCCGACGAGATTATTTATTCTGTCCGTAGGTGCTCACTTAGGAGGTTTACTATCTCAACACCCGACTGTATTATTGTATTTATGCATAAAATCGACGGCTATTTCAAAACACGTGGTGGTTGATTTACAGATCCAACGAGTAGATGACAAAACGTTGAGAATTTGCCCAGATTGCTCTGGACACATGCTTATTTCACTTATTTCTTTTCACCTCCTTATTGGTGTAACATCGCCTTTCAAGAGAAGGTGGATTGGCTGTTATTTTGCCAAATATTTTTTTCCTCCCTTCATTAGGCGGGCAACTGCCCATATTTTTTATAGGCTCAATTTCAGTTTTTGTTAACCAGGGAAGTGGTTGATCTCTGCTCTTTTCGTCTCCCCACTTGAGCCATTAAACTCTCTTACTCTTCGTCTCCGTATATTCGTGTATTTGAGGAATTGACTCTCACTTACTTCGTCATCTCGATGTTGGCCGAACATTTTGACATTCCAATGTTCTTGTAGCAACATGTTGTGTTCCTATCCGCGTTTGCACGATGATGCAACTCATATTCAAAGGCATTTGCACGCACCTGCGTTTATCTGTTTGAAGGAGGCAGTTTTTCTCATTTCGGCTGTCCAAGTAGAAGAAATGCGCTGGCGCAAAGCATTCTCTTGTTACCTTCTCCTTAAACCCCGGTTCGTCCATGTTGTAGATCGGTTCCACTATACGCATCCTCCTGCCTGAGCGCTTTTCGAGCAAACTCGGCTTTTATATCGGCTGTATACAGGAAATGCTCCGCGGACCCCTTTACTCTGTCGTCACTTTTGTTAATGAACTCTTCTCTGGACCCCTCGTCGATTTCTCCTCGCCTTTTATGCCCATGCCCGGCGAAATCTTTATTTTCCTTTTGGAGGGCTGCCTCGAAGTCACCTGCTCACCCCCTAACGATGAAGAAGCCTGTGGAAAGCAACGAGGTAGATCGCGTCGCGAAGGTTACTGCCTTACTTGCGGCGATACCCTCTACTGCCCCTACGGATTCCAACATCGCGTGCAGTTGCGAAGGCCTGCGGCCTCCCATGCCATCACCATGACCATTGTTAACTGCGCCCCACACCTGTTGGAAGAACACGGAAAGCGCTTACTCGATGTACGCTTCCACTTAGTCGTCTATGTCCTCTTCTCCCCTAGAACTTGGGTCTGAGGGCGGAGCCAGGCACGGGGAACACGCTCTTCCGAGAGCTTCTCCTTCCTTCGGACAGCGCTGAGGCGATTTGCATGCATAACCTATACTTGGTGAGTTGGGGAGTTGCTTTTTGACTTTGTGTAGGACCTCAACGCGTCTGGCAAGGTTGAGTCGGTTCTCCGTCAATGGTTGAGAGGTAAAGGGAAGCAGTGTACGGATGACGAAGAAAAGGTGATTAAACGGGCAGTCAATGATTTGATGAAGGACTTTATTCGCAAGTCAGCAGACATGAAATTGCACTGCAGTGAGTCGGGGAGGGACTGGTTTAAGTATTCTGGCAATTTGGGTTTCTCTCCATTTTATACCTCGTAATACTCATTTTCAATACTTAAATCCGCAAGACATGATAAAAACTTGATGAAATTGGTGGTAGGAGAAGCGAAATGCAGGAAATCAGGAACAGTGAGCGCGTGGGTGCCAGAATGGGATAACATAGACTTAAGACGAAGTGGGAGTAGGTAGGGCGATAGGATGGGGAGATTAGTTGAGGAATGAGGCAATGGATCAGGCGTAAATGGGAAAAGAAGGTGGATGCTGATTATTTAGATTCGGTAATAGATAAGATGTGAAGGCTTCATGTAATGCAGTGGGAAAGCGCTTTGTAGTTGATGTTTTCCTCTTCAGCCGAGGAAATAGGGCATGTGTCTCGTTTCGGACCGACTTGGGAAGACCCTAATATCGCGAGTTACGATGACAACGATGACGACGAAGAAGCTGTTGTACTAGAAACCGACGTTCTTACCGCTCCGCATTATGAAGGCTTCATTAACTTCGATCGAAAACTTGAAACAGGGTCAAGCATTCGTCTGGCCCGTCGCTCGGCTCTGAGTCTCGTCAGGGAGGAGGATTGTAGACACTTTTATATCTACCATAGTTTCTCCAGTAGTCGTGACATCAGGGATGCAAATGAGCCGAAATATTTGAGGATGCCTCTGAGGGTGAGTTTACGACAGGGGAACCTCATTCCCGTAACTCTGTTCTAGCTTCTTCCACTGGTTCAACAGCTAATCGATGTATATCCTGACGGCATAAGAATCAGCAAACTGCCCGGAGGCAACATCACTGACCAAGTAGGTGGGTTGTTTGGGATAATGCTTTCTTTTAGATGAGGGTTGCTTCCGATATGTTCGACGAAGGATTGGTTATCGTTTTACTGGATTGTGAAAGTCGTAGTAGTGAATCTGAGCGGGAGGAAGTATTAAAAAAGTCGGACGTAAAATAAGGGGGTGAATTGGTAGAAGGCTCAATGTAAATAAACTAAAGGTTGTTTTTTGGCTTGAGTAGTTGTATTGCTCGAGTAAAGCGCTTGGCCACACTCTCTTAAGTTCTTCATGGGAGGGGGGTGGGTGGAGAGGCCTCCGAAGTATATTTTATTTGCAAATGAAGTTTTAACGAATCAAATTCAATGCTTTGTTGTTAATCTCTAAATTCTTGTGCGTTTGTTTTGTTGCATAGTTTCTACCGCTCTAGTGACCTTGGCGACTTTTGAGTGCGTTGTTTTTTGTGTATTTATTGTGGTGCCGGCAGTATTCTTTTCCGAAGGAATTCGCTGTTTTACGGCCTGATAATCTATCGCGTAATTTGTAAGTAGTCAGTCCTTTGTTTAAAATTGAAAAGTCTCCTTGTGAGTGACCTTATGCGTCTTAAGATGTCAATAGTTTAATTTTATCTTAGTACTTGGATGATAATCGAATAATCATCTACTTTTTACCTTATATAGAATGTGTGTTTGAATAGATATGCTTTAAGTATTTTAAATCAGATTTATGACGTTTGGTCGCGATTTTATCTTGCCGAATTTTTAGGAAGATGTTAGTCAGGAAGTGAAACTCTCGCGCAGTTTCTTTGCATGTCGCACAAAGCTAAATCAGGTGATTACGTTGAATGTCTTATGTTCTAGGTTGCATTTGGATTAATGTGATCTGCAGTCTTTAACCCTGAGTCGCTTCTTCCTTAGAAATGAGGATTACCGCAATTTTTCTTGTGGTAATACTTTCTTGTGGGAGCCTTTTTTATCCGCCCGTTGTCGGTCAAGATACTTCTGGAGGTTTTACAAATTCTTCACCAAAACTTCGTTCACAGCCGCCTTCTGCCTTTGGCTTCGGATGTGATTGTTATTCATTTCCGGATTGTTTCACCAATTGTTCCTCTGGTTAGTTTGCTATCTTTATTTTTTGCGGATCTCACATTCTGTCTAATCGGCTGCCTCTCAGACAGTTGGAATTGTTTAATTAATTCCCCTATCTTTCAAAATGTCCCAATTGTTCGTAATCTAACCAATCACATCCATGTCTGCAATATCAGGTATGACTCATCTTTTCGTGATATGTACGTCCCCGGACATCGTAGAAGAGCATACTTTCGCCCGCTCGTCCATATTCACATTCCAAGCTATCGATTGTTGCGCAATTAGCGCACCATCTATATCAGTTTGAGGACCATCCTAGACAGTGCCGATGGTCTGATATGACTAAGTCAACCCTTCTCCTTCCTCTTTCGACTGAAGAGGCTACTTTAAATGGATGGACTGGCTAGTTTGAACGTGTAGGTATGTGTGTCTGCCTGCATGCCTGCCTGCGTGTGTTTGTGTGTGTGTGTGTGTGTGTGCAGGCGCGTCCGGTAAATCGGCCATCAAGTGGACACATCAAAGGCAGGCGGGCTGGCCGCGTGCACAAAATCCCTGTGCATACGTCTGCCGACTTGTACGTGTGCTTGCACGCACCCATCTGCGTCTGACAAAGATGGCGGCTTTTGTTAGTGCGTGTATCACACTTTCTCCTTCCTCTTCTCCCTTTCCCTCTTGCCTTTCCAACTGGTCACCGCTGCCCACGTACCCTAGTAGCCCGTTTTCTCTCTCTCATCTCTCCTCTCTCTCCTCTCTGTGGTTTTTTTTTTCTACTCTCGACCCTTGATATCCACCATCGTAACTAATCCCCGAAACTCGCTTTTTATTTTTTCTTTGTTATACTTTGCTTAAAGGGGACACCTAATTCATTGACCAATGAGCGATTCGGACCATTTTTCGTCAGGGGTGGTCCTGAGGCCCACCCTCAAACGTCCTTTCATATTCCCAATAAATCAATGACGATTATGAGCCACATTCTGACTAGATTTCTCCACCCTCTCGCCCGCTCCCTATCAATAATCGATACCCCTTACATAGAGTGGGTTTCCGATCAATTTTCTCCTCATATTATGGCGGGAATCGATTACTTATTATCATAACTTGCTTTGACGATCGATTAGACGTCTAGGGCCAGCTTGATCGATAAGTGCGAGGTATAATCATGGGCGAATCGCAGCGAGCGTTTTTGTTAATTAGTAATTTTTTCAAAGATGGGGAGAAGAGGGAAGCTCTTGCCAAATCCACGTGAGGTCAAAGAGGCCAACTTTTGTTTTCGACTCACTCCTCTTTCCCTCGCCCGCTCCTCCCTACCTCCGTCGAATTTTTTGCCGTAGTGTCAAGGTCCAGGCTTTGTTGACTACCTGTCAATCTTTTTTCAGTTCTTTGAGCAAATTAACCAATTACAATGAAGTTGGTCTGTCCCCTTTCTTCCCTCCTCCTGTGGACTGGACGTTGGTGGGAGAGGCTAACGCTGAGTCGGGAGTTTGGAGGCTTTGTCCGTGCTTGGGGGGGGGGAGGGAAGTGGGGGAGGCCTTGGCCTGTACCATTTAAACATCCCTGATGTTATCATTTTGATGATTCACCCACCTTCCCGCCCCCACCCACTCCCTTCCTCCTCCCTTTCTTTCCTTCTACTTGGTTAAGCCTTGGTCAAGTTCCGTTATACCGCCTTAACTGAAAGAGGGATGCGTGAAATTAGCGTCGTCCACGAGTGACCTCGTCGTTACCCCTCATCCAATCAGCGCGCCAGTCGGTAACTACGCCTGAGTGCTCGTCACATCCCGCCGCCCTCTGAGTGGGCTGGCCGAGGGGCCAATGACCTTCGACGAGCCACCACGGCCCGGATTCGGCCTCATAGTCGCTCTTCCACGGCGGAGGGGGTGGGGGGAGGGGGTCAGTGCTGGAGGTCACTGCCATTCACAACATCCCCCTCGGGGTCACCGACCGTCCGGTTAATGTCACTTTTTCCACTCCGAGCTTCCGTGTCGCGTTGGGGTCGGGGGTCAACGGCAGTGGTGGTGATGGTGGCACCGCACCGCAGCCTCCTCAACAGCCTGGGTGGAGGCTACAGTCCTCCAAGCGCAGCCCCAGGGGCCTCGGACAGGAGGTGTCGTCGGATTCTACAAATTTGTGTGCACAAGAGGTGAAAAGCCGAAAGACGAATTAGTCACCATCCTCCTTTTTATTGCAAGCGCATACACACACGTCCGGAAGCCGTAAAGGTCAATTGCACAGATGGGAAAGCCAATAAAATTCCGGCCATTGTGAGGGAGAGCGAGGCCGGGCGATTCCCTATTTTCTCTTCTTCCCAACTGCCTGTTTTTTTGTTGTTGCGAGGAGTTTATTTAGGCACTGCACCACTGCCAGTCGCCTCCCTCTGGCTTCGGCCGCGTAAACAGCATTTGGGGGCCGCCCTCGCCGTAGGGCGTGGACGGCGACGGTTCGCGTGTAAGGCTTGGCTTTCGGCCGCGAACGGTGGACGAAGAGTGGAACAGACTCTGTCCGGGGGTGGTAGCCTGCCACCGCCTCCTCTCTCGGCTTGTCGAGACGAAGAGGCGGCCGCTTTCCGCGAGGAGCGCGGCGGTTCTCCTTCCGCGGGCGCGATTCCACGCCCAACGCAGGGCATTTGCGGCGGTTCGGAGTGTCGCCGTCCAGATTTAACTTTCCCTCCATGTCTCTCCTCGCAGTGGCCGGCCTTCTCCCGCAATTACGGGCGTCGAGTCAGTTCCTCCAGTCCCTGCCAACTCCCTTCGGCGTGACGAGGCCGCAACAAGTGCGCAAGGGACGCTTCAGTTCGACCACGTCCACAGGCGAATAAGTGGGTGAAGTTGGCCAACCCCCCCCGCCGCCTTCCTCTCGGGCCGCATCGCGCAACCCACCCCCCCCCCCGAGTCCTCCACACTGCCGTCAGATGAACGGGTGTGTGTGTGTGTGTGTTTTTTTTTTCCTGTATGTCAGTGACACCGCGGCGCGCTTTTTAAGGCAACCTCGGCCAGCGCAGAAGGCCAAAGTGAAGGAGGTGCGCCTCCTCTTCTTCTTCTTCTTGCGCTCGCGCCGAGGAACTGCCTCTTGCCACCTCCACACCGTGAAACCCCAGCTTTTCTCAAAGCATGGCTCCAGCCCCCTTTTTGTGGTCACGAGGCGGCCGAAGACGCTTGACTGGGCGAAAACACCCCCTTTTTGTGTGTGTGTGAGTTAAAGAAGTCGCACTGGCGCTGGTGGGACGGGGAAAAGGCTCGAGTGTCCGCGGACGCTGGGCCCAGGACGACATCCAGCAGGGAATTGCGAAGTTAACGGGAAGAACGGCAACTCATTAGTCCCGTTGCGCATAAACACTTGCCTTCGCGTCGCCAGTGAACGTGTTTCCGCGCATTCCTTCCCCAGAACTGCCAAATTTTCTCCCGGAAATTCAACTTAAGGTGGACCTTTTTACGGGGACGAGGCGGAGACGAGAGGGGCGGCGTTGACTGCGCCCAATTCTGGAGTCGTCGTGTTATCGCCGGCCAAATTGGGCGACCGAAGGGCTGTCTTGGCCGCGCAGTCGGAGGAAAAGTCGGCCCGATGAGGAATGCACAGAGGAGGCAATTTCTTTTTGCGCATATGCGGAGAGGAATGGTTTTTCTTGCTTTAAAATGAAGAAGACGCGCGCCAAAGCGGCTTGGGATTGCGTTGCGAGCGCCTGTTTGCCCGTGGACGGACGGCGCGGGCGCAGCCCCGTCCACCGCCCCGCGGCCCTCGCGCTTCCCCTTTGTCTCCGTGGCCGCCTTCTCACCCCACCGGCCGACGGCATGCGTTGCCGTGCTGCCCGGTGTCCATCGGCTTCGTTTGGAACGCGGCCAGAGTGCATTTTGAGGTCTGGACGGGAACCCTGAGGCGTCGTCCATGTTGGGTCGCCAGGCAGCCTTGAGTGCCTCCCGCCTCTCCGGGGTGAGGATCTCCTGCGCTCGGACGAGTTCTTCTCACTGCTGGGGAGGGTTTCACGTGTCCCGTCTCAATTCCGCCCACCCGAGGGTTTCTCGCCTCATCGCTCCTCCCCGTTTTGTCATTTCTGTGTGTATGTGCGTGTGTGTGTGGACGAGACAGTGGAGAGTCGCCTTGCGACCACTCGAGGCGCCTTGTCGATCAAATAGCCGCCGGCCAGGAGGAATAAGAGGTTAGCTAATCTCCTCCGACGAGTTCTTCTCCCGAAGCCTCGTCACCTAACCGCATCACTCACGGCCAAAAGCGTAGCGGGCGGCGTTTCACGTGTCCAATTGTAGCTTCGGCCACCCGACTGACCACAAGAGGGCGGAAGGCGAGCCATTCCAGTTGCCAAGTCTAGTCGAGGCACAACTTCGGCCTGACGAAGGTCCTGGCCAGGCGTGGGGCGGCGCTGAAGCGAACCGAAACTCCCGCCCCCTCTCCCGCGGCCAACACGATGTTGTGGGTGGGGGAAAAAGGCCGTCCAGGGCGGTGAACGCTCGCAATCCGTCACTTTCGCGCGCCTCAATTTCTTCATCACTCGGCCGAGCCTCGGGTCGTTGGTTGGACGCGTGGCGGAGAACAAAGAAACAAACGAACCTTCTTTTTATCCCAGCCCCTCGCGCACCGTCCCCCGCTCACCCCGTGGACGAGCGAGAATGCGTTCGATTCCGCGTCGCGTGGTTACTTTCTTCTCGTCCTCCGTCCGGGCGGTCTCTCGGCCAGATGGTGGGGTAATCGGACAGTGCTTAGGCAGGCGGGGGCGGCGCCTTTTTGAGCCTCGAATTGGCCTTCACCTCCAAAACACCGCCACTCGGACAGAGTTGATTTATTACCAACGCATGGGCGCTTGAGGACACCTCAAAAAAGTGTCCGGGCAGGATTTGAGGGGGAAAATTATTACTGGCCCGTCGGTGAGACTGTCCTTTGATTGGGAGAGGATGATTTGACCAAAAAAAACTCCTCGGACAAGGCGATTGGCCGGTTGGCACGACAGGTGAGGGGATGAACCTCTTGTTGATTATGATCACTGGGAATTAACAAAAATAAAAGAACATGGAAGTTTTGCGAGTCTACTGCACCCAACGTGGACGTAAGCGGATCCTTCAAAATGTCGCCCACTGAACCGCCTCGTGGGCGTTGTTGGCCGGAAAATCGCGGACGTCCGCCAGCTCGGCTTGTGCTGCAGCCTGTCCGGCGGATGAGGAATCGGCGTCGAGCAGCTTTCCCGGTGTGAGAAGTTGGGGTGGGGCGGACTTCCTGGCTTTGCAGACGCGGCACGGCCTTCGGGTTCCCCCCCCCCCCCCCCACCTCCGTGGGGTGTTGGACGCGCCCGAGCGGACAAAACCAGCAGGCGACAGAATCTCCGCGCCTTTAGACGCTAAAAGTCGCATCGAGTCAGTGGAGCCGCGGCGAACGACGCGTCCTGCGGTTTCCTCCTCACGGAACTCCTGCCGACATTGCCGTCCCCCCCCCCCCCGCGCCCTGTTCACCGCCCGGCGCCACGCGATTACATGAGAAGTGGCAATGAAGACAGAGAACAGTCGTCAAACGCGCGCTTAACGCACGACTGTACACGTATGCCTGTTACGTGGACGCTGATCCCGGCACACCAGAGCGCCTTCTGGCGTCTCCGCCGGCGCTCCCGCGGCTTTTCCGCCTTTTCATCGCGCCTCGGCCTCGTGAAATTTGGCTCCGGTGCCCCCCCGCCCGCCAAAGAACTGGCCTTGTTGATCGGCCGACGACTCAGGGCGCTTTTGCTCGTCTCCCGCCCCTCCGCCCCCACCCCCTCGTAGTGTCGAGCATTTCCGGAGAGGGCGAGTGCTCGAGCCTCTTACGTTGCAATAGGAGCAGTTTGGTCTCCGAGGTTGACTTCTCTGCGAGGCGGCTTGGGCGGGAACCCGAAGGCGTCAGCGATGGACCTCGAGGAGGCCTTGAGTGCCTCCCGCCGCCTCGGGTGAGGTTCTCCCGCGCCGGAAGCGGTTCTTCTTCTCCCAAACCCTCGTCAGTCGGACGCTTCCAGCCTTTGCCTGCCTCACGAACAGAAGGGTAGCGGGCGGCCAAAGGACGACGGCGGCGGTGACGAGTGGGGCGCAGGGCGGAGTCATTCGAGTGGCCGCCTTTCCGAGGTTGTATTTTGCTTTTCTTTTCCTTCGGTAGCTCCCTTGGTGCTGTTTCAAGCGCTCGGATCTCTTTTTCCCTCTTCCCTCCACCCCTTTCTCCACTCACCCACTTCATTGGACAGCTTTAACGCAATGTACACGTGGCCGGCCACTTTGGGTTGATGGTTGCCGTGGCCACACGATGCCCCGAGACTCCTTTTCTCCGCTTTTCCCGTCCTCCCGACAACTTGCCCGCTGACCGGGCCACGAGAAACTCACTCGTTGGTTTGTTCTGCCCTTTTAGTCCTACTTCAGCCAGGCGCACTTTCACCTCAGTCTGCTGGACTCGGCCAAACCGATCCAAATCAAAGTGAGAAAGTCGAGGTAACGTCCTTGCATGCCTCCCGCGGGTTCACCTTCACCGCTCTTCCAAGTGCCGCCCCGCCCGCTCCTCGACCCACTTGAGCCCGGGCGCCTCGGCTCGCCGTCGGCCTCCGCTCGCTGCCCTGCCACGAGGCCTCGGCAAAAGACAAGGGAGAAGGAGGGGGGGCACAGTGATTAGCAGGCCTCATTAATCTTGGTCCGGGATCAAAAAGGCGTGTCTTTTTCGACGACTCCTCGCTGCCTCGGACGTTTGATTAATCATCGGTCACAGGTGGACGGCGGGTCAAGCGGGTTTCCTCCTCTGCCCCCGCCACGCACGCACGAAGTAACAAAAACGGAAACAGGAAAAAAGGAGATTGATGGGGGGGGGCGGGGGAGAAGCACGAAGCAGGCCGATTGCCGAAGATTTCTCGCCTAAACGTCAGCCCAGGTCTCATCGTTCCTCGCCGTTTTGTCATTTGGCTGTGTGTGAGTGTGTGGAGTGCCGTCGTACGACTACTCGGAGCGCCCTGGAGATCAAACAGCCGTCGAAAGGGAGGAACTGGGTCGTGGCGTGCTGGGGGGGGGTGTTGTCTAATTTCCTCTCCTTCAAGGAGGACCTCCTCTCTGGGTACCGTCGTCACTGGGTGGCCTGTTAGCCCGTGGACGAACAGCGGCTTTCGCGCTTCGTCTTCTTCCTTGTCCCCATGGCCGCCTTCTCACCGCACCGGCCGACGGCATGCGTTGCCGTGCTCCCCGATGTCCATTGGCTTCGTATAGAACGCGGCCACATTGCATTCTGAGGTTTGGATGGGAACTCGGAGGCGTCAGCGAGGGATTCTCGAGTGTCTTCCGCCTCCTCGGGCGAGGATCTCCTGCGTTCGGACGAGTTCGCCTCACAAACTCTCGTCACTTTACCGCATCACTCACGGGCAACTCTCCCTCAACTCGTCCATCGAGGGCGCCTCGCCTCATCGCTTCTCCCTGTGTTGTCATTTGTTGTTGCCATGTGGCGAGAGAGAACATGAGTGGTCGTAATGCGGCCCACCGGCAGCGCTTTTGTGATCAAACAGGCGCCGGACAGTAAGGAGAATGAGACGTGGTGCGTTGAGGGGCGTTAACGCGTTACTTGCTGCCTCCTCAGGAGACCTCCTCGTTGAATGCCTTCGTCACTCGGACGGCTCGGTGAGAAAAGTCGTGCGGAAGAGTAGAAAAGAGGCGTTCCTTTCCTCGCGCACCTTCTCCAGTTCTCCAGTCAGCGCTGAGACGCGTTGAGGCGAGCGAAAGAAATGCGAGGGACTTGCGAGATCCGCGACCTGACGCCGTTCGAGAGGCCTACGCCCCGCCCCGCCACTACTGCCCACAAAAGTAATTCTCTCTCGCGCCTAGAACGAGCCGACTCACCTAAAAAGAAGGGATGGGCGGGGGCGGTTAATTGCTGCGTTTCGCTTTCTTCCCTCGCCCACCCTCCCCCCCTCTGATCCCATCTTGCCTGCGAATATTTGTGGTATCGGGACATCGTCCACCCTCTCGAGGCGGTCGTTTCAACCGCCCACGTTTAATTTTGCATAGCTGAGGCGACGAGTCACCCTGAGTCAGTGGCGAAGACACGATCAGCGTGGAGCGGATTCAACGTGGCCCCGAGGAGGCAGTTGGTGGCGCTTCATTACCATCGCCCACCGTGAGAAGGCGAGAGGCCGCCCGAGGCTCTCCCCTCGGCCGCGATCCGAGCGGCTGGCCTGGGCGCACGATTGTGGGCGGCCATAGCGTCGTGGCCACGCTCCCTCGCACTCGGTTCCGTGCGCTCGAGGTGGAGAGTCTGCCCCCCCCACTGAACCAGGAACTCGTTTTTGTCGCACCAGCATAGGTGTGACCCCTCTCAACCGCCTCAGTCCCCGCGACGTTTTATCGCCTGGGTGCCCGGCGAGTTTAAGCACTGACGGAGTGTCGGAACCGGCGAGGAGCGTCCTTCGTCTGGCATTGGCGGTTGACTAGCGACACTTTGAGGGCTCTCGCACCTCATCGATGTAGGAAAACCGCCGTCCGCCGCGTGAGGACTCGAGAGAACTCCTCACCCTGAACACGAATGTCTGGTCTTTCCGAAAGAAAACAATGTTCGTTAAGACGCG
>QEYB01000532.1:0-24076 GCA_017562135.1 Dipylidium caninum
TGCATTGACGGGCTGCCGACTGCCCTACTCGTAAATATGGGACTTCGAATTGACCAGTGTAACGTCCATTTGGGCGGGGGGGCGGGGGTTTGTGAAGAGGAGAGTCTAGCAAATAAAACCAAAGAACAAAAAAGCGCGAAGATACCTACTAACTTGAAAGCATCTTGTTACGCTCGATGTCAGCCACATAGTGAAGCCCGGCTTTCCAAGGAGCTGAGACGTCTGAAGCGAAGGTGTAAATGTCAACACTAGGGAGTGGTATTTCCATAGCGAGTGATGTCGAGGTATGGTTAGCTTAGTGTCACATTCGTGGTCCTAGTTTGTTCTCGTTCTTCCGCCCAAGTGAACCTCTTAGTGTCGCTTTGTGTTTCAATTCATCTTCGTGGTTTACTTTGTAGGGGCACTCAAAGAACCTCGGCTTCGTACAGACAACAGATGTTAAGGTTCTTGCTTCCTAAAAGGTGTGCCTTTGTGTGTTATCTATTATCTATGTATTTGGGAAGAAGTTCGTGTTATTGACCCTTCTTAACCCACGATTGGACGACGAGATGCGATTTGAGGATGAATGTCATGTTACCATGATGGCCTTGGTATGAGGTCCGGGTTGCCTATGCAGATAGATGCTGCCACCGGAGAACGGGAGGGGTGTGAAAGTGTCCACAATTCCGCAGAACATTACTTCTGTTATTCGGTGCTCGAAGGTCTTGCATTACGTGACGATCTCCCTCTCGTTCCTTGGTCATCCCATTGTCTAATCTTGATGTTTATCTGCGCTCTTGTCCTTGCCATATGGTTGACTCGCGTGCACACGCCTTCGCGCCGTCGTCCGCGTATGCCGCCTTTTCAGCGTCAGTATTCAGGTCGATGTTCCCCTCCTTTTTACTGTTGACTTGCATTTTTGCGTTGCTGGACGGCAGTATTCTTTCATGTTTTACTCAGACGCGACACTTATGGTTTTAATTGCGTTGGAAGAGTGACAGTCATCACCGAGAAAGCCGAGGTTCTGTCTGTGCGGTGTTGACGTTCAATGCTGTGTGTCACTCTCAACCTTAGCGACTGCGGCCCGGCTTGAATTTCGAGCTCACTGCCCCGGCTGATAAGCGTCATCTTTACGAAGCCCACGAATCATCTGTCCTGAATCACACGTGGGATTCTGAGCTGCCGCCGAAGACGCCGCTGGGTGTATCGAGACGCGAATAAAGGCGGGCGAAGAGGTTGATAACAGTGTGGCCTTCCGTGGACATAATTTGTCTCCTATCCTTTCCCCTTTGAAATTGAAACCTTGGTTAAAAGACGGACAGTAAACCTGGGGACATCAACAGCGTGAAACGCCTTTATATTTCGTGAGTCATGCCGCGTGTCACTCACTTGTGAACTTTGGAGCTGTTTAGGCCGCTGTGCTGTAACATTTCTTCATTGGACTCGGAATGGTGGCGTCACCCTGAGTTTGTCTCAGTACATTCAATTGTTGTCTGCCAGGCGGCTAGTTGTTATTTCTAGAATAATAAGAGATTGTTTGTGTGTGTGTGACTCCTCGGCATTGCCTATTGTTGCTGTGTTGCTTTCGCTTTGCGCTTGGGTTGCTTCTCATGCCTATTTCGAACCGGTGATTAGTGGGGCGGTCGGCCACTGGAGACTTGAACGGGGAATGAGGACTAGGCTTGGCCCTTGCCGATTGTCAAGAGTTGTGGTTGCCAAATCTGAATGCGTTTTTGCGCTGTGCAATCCGCGGGCACATACCGGTGATGGCGCGCTTCTGTGTGGTCCTGTGCCTTTTTCTCCGACCTCACCTGTCTTGAGTAGTCTTTAGATGTGGCGGCTGGGAGTTAGTCTTCGCCGTACTGATTGGAACCGTGTGAGTAGATGTATGTGTGTAGAGCCAGTCGCGTGTCGTCATCTCTCCCCTTCATTGCGCGGATCTGACTTGAAGCGGGTGGCAATGTGTCTGCTTCCGACCATGGTTTCGGTTTCGGAGGGGTTGATTCTCTTGCCACAATGGTTAAAGAGGCTACGGGCACAAGTGGCCTTAGAGCTAAGGCGATTGGATTGGAGTTGTGTCGTCTTACACCCACGGATAGTCCATGGGTGGGCCTGTGGTACTTGTGCGGGCCGCCCCACTGGACCTTAACGAATGAGTGTGCTGAAACTGCATGGCACAAATGACAACAAATTTTATGTTTTGGACCCCTAGGTACCATCCCAATCATAGTTTTTTGTCTTCTTGGTTGCAGAAGTTTTCGCTAGGGCTTCTTCGCTCGGCATGGTCGTTACAAAAGAATTCTCTCTGCTTTTTCGCTCTCTCGACGGTGACGTCAAAATGTAACTCTGTGTATACCCTACGTGCGCGATTTACGAGGCTGAGGTTCCTTGTTTGGCCCCAATACCTGGGTTGTCGTGCGGTTGGACGGACAGACCTTTCATAATTCGCAGAAAATTCATTGCCTTTGAGAAGCCTAACGATGAACGCGCACTGCGACTGGCTCTGCGGCAAGCTCGACGTGTCATGCGTCAAACACGGGAAGTATTGTGCTGGCCTATGGCCCAATCTGATGAATACAGCTTCGTGTTTCGGCGCTCACTGACTCCTTCAATCGGCGTCCAAGGGGGTTTCTTTTGTTTGCTTTAATGCTTTCTGTTAGCGAAAGTAAAATTACATTTCTGGTACACTGGTTCGGTTTCGAGTTGGGATTTTTCGGAAAATTTCTTCGCTATGGCGCATGGTCTGTTTTTTAAGCAATATTACTTTTAATTTTCATCATTTTTATCATTGTCTTATTGTTAAGAAGGTTTTAAGTTATTAAACGGCTTTTTTGGCAGGATACGTATTGTTTATCTTTTCTTTCATTCCTTTGGTCCCGTAGATTTCCTATTTATTCTTTTCTCGTAAACCCTCTATGTATAGAGCTTGTGCCTTTATTTGAGTGACGATTCTTTCAAAAACATCTGTTGCTTTCCGTCTCTCTCCGGTTGAGTAGGAAGAGATTGCTTGGTCTTTTTTCCTTGTGCATTCTATTTCCTTACCTGTCCTTGATGATTCCTTCCGTTCGCTCTTCGGAAGTCATGATAGCATGAGACGCAGGTGGATCGTAAGTCGACGTTCGCTCGGTTCCCTTCTTTTGGTCGCGACGCTTTACCTTATTTAGAACACAAGAGCAATTCTTTACTGACATGTTTATGGTCTCATCTGTTAATCATCAATATTATTCCGTATTTTTTTCTCGTTTATTTGCTGTCTCCACACGTTATTTCTTCATGTTCGCCTACTCCTGTTATCGTGTGAGTCCTGCACGATCCTTTGTTTTACACCTCTTGTAAGTCTCTCTCTCTCTGTTTGTTCCACCTCAAAAGTTCCATTTATTTCTGCTGATAGACTCTCTCCACAATCATACTGACCGTGAATTTCGTTATACACAAATTGCACCGTGTTTCCTACCCACAGTTCGGTTGATTCAATTGCTCAGGTCATTTTAGTCTCTCTCTTGTGTTCCTGAACCCTTTAATAGTGCTGAGCGGTGCTTCAGTGTCGTCTGTGGTCATACCACCACAGCGAAGCACCGCACTGCAAGTTCACGCGTTTGTATTGCTCACAAATGTCATGTTTTCGTCCGCCTTCTCATTTGCGTTTGAGTATTTAAAGTGAGCGCAGGAGGAATGTTGTGTGGTGGTCCTCATTAACTCGCGTTCACACCCGTTCCGATCTTTATTTGTAAATATTAACTCACATGTGCCCGGTGGCGGCAGGCTGAGTCTTCTTCCACCCTAGTCAGATTGCCGCTCTGAACTTAACAAAAGAGACCTATTGTAATCGCCTTTTAGCCCTGCATACCGCCCACGAACGTGGCCCCCACATCGGAAGCCTTTTGCCCTGCTGCTGCCTCTTATTTGCGTCACTTTTATCAAATTCAAGCTGTTACGCCCGCGCATGGAACTTAATCTTATATCCAATCTCACCCTTCCGTCTTAAATTAACACAAACCTAGTTGCATTCAGACTGAGTCTCTCGGCGCGGTTAGAACGTGAAAAAGAGACTTTGAAGCCTAAAAAAGCGGATGATAACTACGAGTATCTCCACTGAACCCTCCCTCCCCCCCCCCTTCATTTAGTGCCTCCTAGTAGCTTGATACGTAACCCCACCACAGTGAAAACATCATTCGGAAGCTCTTTTTTAAACGCTCCTTTTTCTCAGAATTTATAATAAGACTGCTGTCTTCTCTCTCGAGCACCTTTTTTCATTCTAAATTAAGCAACAAAACGCAGTCTCTTGTGGGCTTTTTAAATAGTAAGGTTCTAGGCTTCTTTTGGGACCGCGTCAACTTCTCGAAATAAATCCTTATCACCCACTGATCATTCACAGTTTTTGTGTTTAAACGAAGTTTAAATTCTCTGAGTCTACCGATTGGAAATTTGTTCCTACAAGCACACTGATGATATGATATATATTAAACAAATAAATAGGTCGCTACTTGTGCGTTCTCGACTCGGGACATGTCTTATTTTCTTTGGCACCCACCGAGTTGGATTGGGAGTTGTCAGCAACCCCGCTTTTGTACTCCTACCTCACCCGCGACCCATGTGTTGTTGCCTCCTTTTCTTCCGCTTTTTTGCCATCACCTCAGCATTCCTCCCGTGTGGATGTATAAGACGTCAGAGCGGTTTAGATCCTATCACTGTGAGCAAATTAAAAACCTCGCTATGCTGATGACACTTGAGTCCCGCTGCCTCAACTCACGTGCTTTGGCGTGCATTTACAAGCACATTTGTATTCAATTACTTGCGGCAGTTAGCTTTGTGCACCCCTACAATAGAGCCGGTTTAAAAGAATTATGCTTTCGGCTTGTGTGAGAGATAGGAAAGATCGCCTAAATGTGGAAAGAAGAAATTGCCGTAATGTCAGATCGGGTGAAACTAAATGGGATACCATAGATTCTGTAATTATGGCTCTCTTCTGAATAAGTTGTATTTCTAGGCATGTAGTTTCTACTACTCGCTGCTACAGCCATGTGACTTGTGTTAATTCGGAGTTGGTAATGGATGGATGCAAGAGACAGTTGGCCACTAACCGAATGGTTGAGTTTAGCCGCAGTAAGACTGACGCGGAGCGACCGGAGCCTCTGGCGTATCAAGCCATACCGTAGTGTCTTCCGAATAGTCCACGTGGCCGATCTTCGCCTCAAAAAACGCCAACGACGAAAACCGACAAGCCTTCTTTTGTGTGCCAAGTGACGGTCGAGCCAATGCAGGTTAATCGTTTTGGGTCCGTCCTGGGGTAAAGGGCAATTCCTCTGAGGAATTGTGCTGCAGGCAGAGAGTCCACTTCAAAAGGATAACTGTCCTTGTAGCTTGTTAACTTTCATCCAGGCAGACGCTGATGTCACGGTGAGTTGTGGACTTTGACAAGGCCACGATGTTGTCATCACGTGCACTGGCGAAAAAGGTTTTTCCACTAAGCAGTGCTGCCGCGCCGCACATTTGTTTGAGCTCTGAAGTATCGCATATATGTGACGTAAGTGTAACGCAATTTCACGAGACGCAATCCCGAAGAGAGCTACGGGAGACGGCCGCGCTGTGGGGTAAATGCACGCGGTGTACATGGATCCCCAGTCGGGCCTTGTGAAACAGAAAATGATGTGGTTTCGTTTCACGACTATTTAGGCTACTTCACTTAACTCTAAAAGCAGTCATTAATGCTTTTTAAAAGATGGTAATTCTGTTTTCTCTCTGAGTTTCGCGTATACGTCCACTGATATTCAGTGTGCGAGGTCGGGTTTTCTTCCACACACTATTCGCCTCCGACAGCCTGCTGCCTCACTTCCTCTAAAGACCACAGCCTCGGTGTTCCGTAGACCTGTCTGTACGGTGAAAATAGGCGAACTGCCCGAACGCCTCGTGTTATTCAGTGCTGTCTTTAGCTCATTTGACCTCCCAAATCTCCAATTCCCCGCATTTCAATCGAGTCTGTAAGTGTGGTAGCGATGCAAGAAAGGGATGCAGGCGAGTGAAAGGTCAGTGGATTCATATGAGAATGATATGAGTTGATCTTCATCATTTCTCAATGAGACTGCGCTGTTGGTTGGCGTAAACGAGCCTCCATCTTTGTAAAGTCTCGCATCTCCCGGAGCTGCGATAGCACCAGCCCAGTGGTATCAGGCGTAGTGGACGCTTTATCCAGATCTCCCATTCAAGCCGACTAAGGCTCACGAATTGTGTTCACACGTACTGGCATTTGCTTCCAACCGCAATCTTTCATCTCTTTGTACTGATACAAAAACACGACTCGGAGTCGCGTTTTTTCTGTGCGTCGGGCTGAGTCTTGCAGTCCGAATCAACGGTACCGCGATTGGTCGGCGTGGCGGTCAGTGATTTGGAGAAAAAAGCCCAGTCATGTGCAGGTTTGGTTGTTTTTCTTGAGTAGCAAACTCATGTCGACGGTGGTCTCGCTCTTCGCCTCGTCCTACGTCTTCGAGTGGCCCAAATACATGGCAGACACGCCGCTACTCTATCCACCCGGCTTTGACGGACGTGTTGTTTGTGTTTTTTCCCCCTTTTTTTTTGTGTCTACCCCACCGATAAGAACCTCCGCGACTACTTGGCCTGGCGTCAAGTTGATTGTGAGTGAGTTCCCTTGTATTGCCTTTCCTGGCATTCCGCGCCTCCCCATTCCGACTTGTTTAAGAGGTTGCTATTCGCCCTCAACCCCACTGAACTCCGAACACCACGGCCGACAAGTGAGCTCGATAAGATCGCAACTTCGGGCACTTTCAATGTTCACGAAACAACCTGGAGTAATCGGCACCGCACTCTGGTACGATATGAGTTTTCATGTACCTTCCAACAGGCAGTCCTTCCTTGCAGCCCCCTCTCAAATCATCTCCCACTCTGACTGTCTTAATCGTTACCCACAGCGTCTCGGCCACTAATTCTCGCCGCCCTCCCAGGCGCAACTGCAACGATGACGTGAGTGGGTAGGCAACACTGGAATGTGGTGCGGGTTGCTACTTCAGGCGGTGCCTTCATGTGATTTCGCATCAAATTCTTTGACTTAAATCTGCTTGAAGGCTTGTCATATCCCACTTGTCCATCGTGTTGGGGCTTACTCTGCACCCCGGGTTCCCCTTTCCCCCTCCCTCCCCTTCCCTTCCAAATCGCTATTTACCACAAGCTTCAGATGAATAGGCAATAGTGAGGTCACGTGTTCTGACGAGAGAGTAATTACAGGAGCTTTGAAAGCAACCTTTGCAAGAACATCTCAGTGAGGTACATATTTTTCGGTTAGGATTCTGACATTCTTGTTAACCTTACATCCATGCCACTTGATCGGACTTACGTTGCAATACCTACTCTCTACAATGCGCACCATTTGCGTTATCCCGTCGTATGTCGTAAATGCTGAGGCGGTAGAAGTTGCGGACGCCTCTGTTAGGAATAAGTTAGTCGTACCTCACCACTCTCTCTACCACTTGAATATGATTGTTAGGCTTCAGTTCGACATCAACTTGCCCGCCCATTTCCCACAGCCGCACACGGCGTGCCCTCGGTGAGACAATGGCAGCTAGTGGTACCACGATGAGGCCATGATGCGTACGCCTTGTCTGACACCGCAGACACCTCTGGTATTGCCGAGATATTTTGTCCTTCCAACTCGCCACGTCTCCCCCCTTTGTCCATACTGCTCTTACTGTCTCTCCACCCCACCCCACCTCCCCTTTCCCCTGCCCTCTTCTCCCTGGTCCCCTAACCTGGCTCGCCACCCCGTCTCGACGATGGAAGTCAACCCAATTACAATCAACAGGCGTGTAGTGTGCCCTCGACAACCAAATGAGCCTGGATCGTTTTGCACAATACGCGACTAGAGGCCGCGAAAGGGGTCGCGATGCGCTCCTGATCGTTGGGACATTCCTTGCTCAGTCAGTGGCACTTCCAAGCACCGGCTTTCCTTTGGATAGCAGCGAAATCCCCTGAAACAAGTACGTCTCGCTGCACACAGTCTCGTGCTGTCACGACGCGTGTGGAACTAGTAACAAGAGTGTGACCTACAAGCTCAACGACCTTAGATTTGATCCGTGGCATTGGACAAGTGCATATTTTTGCCGTACAGAACCTAGTGAGGACAGCATTTGAACTGGCCCATGCACCACTTTCTGTGTCGTTGCAGCGTCAGACGTCGAGAACCCCTGCTTGTCGACAGGGTGCTTCACCTTGTGAGTCTTCGTCCACACTTTACCTCCTCCACCTCGTCTATAAAATGCACTCTTACCCTCCCCGCCTACCACACCGAAGAGGTGTAGTACAATCTACTGTCCCTCATGGCTTGGACGGCCATCCTCCTCCTTCCTTATCCCCCGTTTCCCGAAGCTCGGCATTGTTGACCTGTGCTGAATAACTGATGGGAGGTGTTGCAGCTGCGCTCTTTTGCCTTCTTACTCTGTGCCTCGGTTCGGTGGTGCGTAACTCGACTCACCAATGCTTGTGCAAACTCAGTCTTCCCTTGCGCTGGCCATGTGCCGCTGCGGACTGCCTCGACTATCATGTTGTTGAGACGGAAGGCAGGTATTAGGTGGCGTGTAAAATCACCAGCCGCAGGTGCTCAAGTACTCTTTCGCTTAATTACCATCATTCTGCTATTATGTCCATTTGTGCACGCAACTGTAAAGCCCGTCTTCGTTTGGTAAACAGGTCACATCATCACATCTGTTACAACACGTGCTTCTGGAACCTCGTTCTGCTGCGCGGGGACTGACACGCACGACGGCGCGGCGAGGAGAGACTGCGCGTAAGTGTCCCTGTCGCAACACGCAAATGTCCTGCGCTCCGCCTACTCTGAGCGACTCCAATCATCATAATATCATTATATTCGTTCATTTTTGAAAGGCATACGCTCTTATTGTAGGGTACACTGTCCTCAGACAAAACGAGATTCTCTTTTCATGAATTCAACATTAATTACAACAACGAACCACTCTCTTATTTCGAAAGGGACGGTAATTTTTAGAAATCGGTAAGGTCTTTTTCCACTAAAGTACATATTTTGCTTTGTTTTCTTTAGTCGCAACACCTCTTCTTATATATTGCACAAGGTTCCTTGACCTTAGTTTAAACCCCTTTATTCAGTGTTATATGTTCACTGCTTTCATTCATTTAGCCAAAGAAAAATGGCCATTGAAACGAATTGTTGACATAAGAATAAGAGGACGAGGCGTTTTTGAGCGATGAAAACCCTCATTTTGTTAATTCCCATAGAGTAAACACGTACGATTTTATACCTCACATTCGTGTAACTACCTGGTTTTTTATGGGAATCGCTACTGTATACGCATGATTGACTACGGAGGTTCGTATTTCATAATTAATTAGCCCTTAATCAGGGGCACGGAAAAGGGAGACAAAACAAGTCGTTCAGCTTTTTAGACTGATATTCTTGGTTCCTGCAACGGTTACATCCTCCACCAAAAGTCAATGTCTGTCATTTGCCATGCAGCACACTCCTTCGTTAAGGTCCATACGCGGCCCGCACATACCACACCCCACCCATGCGACTATCGTGGTGTAAAGACGACACAACTCCAACTCCAATCGCCTCTAGCTCTAAGGCCACTTGTGCCCGTAGCCTCTTTAACCGATTGTGCAAGGAGATCAACCCCTCCGAAACCAGAAACCATGTCGGAGCAGACCTCGTTCCACACCCCAGTTACCAACACAGTCTCGCGCAATGAAGGAGCGATTGGAGAGAGCAACTCCTCGGCCACTCCAACCACTAGCTGGAGGGCTTCCAATCAGTACGGCGAAGGCTAACTCCCAGCGCCAGCATCTAAGACTACTCACAGACAGGTGAGGTCGGAGAGAAAGGCGACGACCACACGAAGCGCGCCATCACCCTCTGCCCGGATGCACACGCAAAACGCATCGCACATTTGGCAACCAACTTGACACCAAGCACACCGTCCTCCACTCCCCGTTCCAGTCTCCCAGTGGCCCGACCGCCCCACTATCACCTCAAGTAGGCATGAGAAGCAACCACAGCGCAAAGCGAAAAGCACACGCAACAATAGGCAATGCCGAGGAGTCACACCACCACAACTTTATTATTTAAAATAACAACGACAACAAATTGAATGTACTGAGACAAACTCAGGGTGGACGCCACCATCCGAGTCACAATGAAGAAATGTTACAGCACAAGCTCAAATAAGGCGTTAGTGTTGATGTCCAGGTTTACTGTCGTCTATTAACCAAGGTTCATTTCAAAAGGGGAAAGGATAGGGGAGACAAATTATGTCCACATCCACAACGTTATCACCCTCTCGCCGCTTCGGTCTCTCACACCAGCGGCGTCTTCGGCGGCAGCTCAGAATCCCACGTTTTATTCAACGATGATTGTGGCTTCGTAAGACTGAACCTACGAGGCGGCTCTCGAAAAAGGCGGCAGTCGCTAAGGTTAGAGTAACACGCATAAAGTCAACCCACAGACAAACCTCGCTTCTCGGTGAAACTCACTCTTCACAATTAAAACCATAAGTGCGTCTGAGTAAACATGAAAAGAATACTCCTCCACACGCAAAAATGCAAGTCAAACAGTAAAAAGGAGTAGGAAATCGACCTGATACTGACGCTGAAAGGCGGCCCGACGCGCACGACGGGCTCGAGGCGTGTGCACGCGAGCACCAGCAGGACAACACTGGCAATAAACATCAGAATAATGGATGACAGGAAGAGAGGGTGGTGTCGTCACGTAATGCAAGGCTACTCGAGCCCGATAACAGAAGTTCTGCGGAATTGTGGACACTTTCACACCTCCTCGTTCCCGGTGGCGCATCATCTGCATGGCACCCGGCACCTCATCCAAGGCATCATGCATGACATTCATCCTCAAAATCCGCATCTCGTCGTCCATCGTGTTAAGAGGTCCAATAACACGAACTTCTTCCCAAATAACATAGATAATAGTAACGTAAAAGGCACACCTTTAGGAAGCAAGACCTTAACATCTGTTGTCTGTACAAGCCGAGGTTCTTGAGGCCCTACAAAGTAACACGAATTATTGACACACAAAGCGACACCTACGAGGTTCACTTGGGCGGAAGAACGAGAACAAACTAAGGAACCACGAATGTGACACTAAGCTAACCATACCTCGACATCACTCGCTTGAATACACTCCCTAGTGTTGACATTACACCTTTGTCAGGACGTCTCAGCTCCGACGGCTCTATGTGGCTGCATCCGACGTAACAAGATGCTTTCAAGTTAGTATCTTCGCGCTTGTTGCACTCCTCTTCACAATCCAAATGGACGTTTACGCTCGTCAATTCGAAAAGTCCCTATTCATAGGCAGTCGGCAGCCGTCAATGCAGGCATTTAGGAGATTTGATTTTCCTACAGAAGTTGTGGGAT
The DNA here is from genome assembly GCA_017562135.1 of Dipylidium caninum. Classification (NCBI taxonomy): domain Eukaryota; kingdom Metazoa; phylum Platyhelminthes; class Cestoda; order Cyclophyllidea; family Dipylidiidae; genus Dipylidium; species Dipylidium caninum. The sequence goes on from QEYB01000532.1 coordinate 11,389, forward strand.
GGCAATGCGACGTACATATCTGGGTAACAATTTTTCCTCACACATTTTAGGCACATATGCGGCTCCGAGAGAGCCAGGCACAAGAGCAGAGGAAGCAAAGCAGCCTTCGCCATCGGTTAGGGTTAGCCGTACAAAATGACAAGTGGAGAGTTCAAACAAGGAGGCGTTTGAGGACGAGGTGAAAGGACACTCGTGACGCGAAGGTGAGAAAAGGACGTGTGAAATGCATTACAAGGAAGCCAGGGTGGTTAACATCTGCGTAATATCTTGTAATCTTTCACTCTCATTCTGAGTGTTCTTTATTATGCCCGCTGCAGGTGGCAATGTTGTTCCGTTGAAGAGATCCCTCAGGCGGTCTTTGTGCAACTGTAATATTTTTTCTCGACCAGTAACGCCTTGTTTTTTTGCCATTTCCATAATGTGCTAAATGTTGTATTAAAAGTCGTTTTGTGAAGGCTGCACCACGGCTCGGAATCCATGCTAATTAGGTCTCAAAGCGTTCAAATATATTTTCTCAACTACTGAAATACGCATTTGACTCTCTTTTCGAATCGTACATTGCTGTGTTCAAACGCAAATTGGTAATTCCTATATTTAATTGTTTTTCTACAGACTGTGGTTATGTTAACAATTTTCAGATTCCTTACTAATTAATTTACGGAGCGGATTTTGTAAGGCGGGAACTTCATACATACCACGGTCTTGATATCATGCTATATAATTATTATTTCCAATTTTTTTTCCAAACCCCGAGGCTGGCACAAAATTCCATAGAATTGGGAATCTATCGTTGGCATTATTTTTGCATTCTCTCTGCGCTACGGATATATCTATTCACGTACTTATCTGCGTTTCGTCAATGTGCCTGTTGTGTACCGCTTGTCGAAATTGCGCGACGCATACCGCATTCCAATATCTGAAAAATTTCACTTCTAATCTTCCGTTCGGGTCAATCTAACCCACTACGATATGTTAACTGATGCAAATTTATAAGTGTTATCCATTTTTTAATTTTATTATATGCATTATTATGCATTTGTCACTTTAAAATTTTCGCAATTACTTATGATTTGTTGAGTACGGTCCTTTAACTCCATCAAAGGTACAGGATTACATTAATTGCTAAGTCCTCATTGATCGCTATATTTTTCTGCCAGTGATTATTGGCCTTTTAATAATTTAACTGCATCGACTTTTTGTTTTATTTACTTAATCTTTTCCCCGCGCATGTTACGTGCTATTCTATACAAGAGGTGCTTCTCGAAGTTTGACTGTCTTCCCCCATGTGTCGCGTCTTTTCATCGAATTCCGTTGCCCTTCAGTGAGAGGCATCATGAGAAACTTTATGCTATTCACGGTGAACTCGATGATGTTGAATTTCCTCCGGACCGACGTAAACTGCACCCTCTGCCACGCACTCCTATCCTAACCGGCGGTGATCGTATGCTCAAATATCCTAGGAGGCACTATGACATTCGTGGGCCTGAAACTGTTAATCACACTTTGCATCATTCCCAATTTGGAATTCAGGTAATCGTCGTCTCCTTGCGCACACCTCACGCGCCTCAATGCGCTTCGTACCACCTATCCTGCATTCGGATGCGTGGGGTTTTCGCTAGATTGCCACCAGGTTAGGGTCGGCCTGTTGCACTCTAACTACATGTTTTTGGCGACTTAGAGCTGTCTTTGCCCCGTGACTGCAACCGATATTTCTCTCTTGTAAACCAACTTTTCATTCAGGCTCTCGAAGGCGGAGAACTTCGAATTGGGCATCTAGATATGATGCGTCAAACAATTAATCGAAAAATTGACGAAAAAAGGATGTTTGCCGTCTGGAGGGTGCCTGGCCCTTGGAAGCCCAAAACCCAGAAGTCTCTCGGCAAACGAATGGGAGGTGGAAAAGGTAACTCCCTCACTCGATTCCACGATTGCATTTAGCCGACATTCATCACTACGTGACGCCCGTGCGAGCCAACAGAATTATAATGGAACTCGGCGGACACCTCGACTGGCGCGAGGCCTCACGTATCCTAACGGGGGTTGCGGAACTCCTGCCGTTCGGAGCGCGGTTCGTATCACAAGACTTGCTTGACACTGAGACGAAGTTGGAGACTTACATCGCCAAAATGAACGTCAATCCATTCTACCCCCCAGGAAAGATCTTGCTGAAGAACTACGCCGGGTCCCGCTCTTTCATCAGCCCCTGGCACCTAGAGTGGGGCGACACACAGTACAAGTGAGCCGAATCCAAACTGATACTATCACTCGTCTCCACTTTTGCAAAACAAAGTAGTGATAAAAAGTATAATCTCTGAAGAAGTGTACAACTGTACAGGGGGCGGGGAAATTAAGCTTAACTATCACCTTACGCTGCCTCCCGTGGTGGCAAAGTGACAGGTAATCACGTAGTAAAATAAAAAATATGAACACCATTAACCTCGTAGTGGGAGGTCAAGAGCGCCAACCAAAAGACGGAGGGGCGTTGGTGGGGTGTAGGGACACTTTACAGCAGGAGCAGGGCTTTTACGCACATGACAAGTAGTCGAGACGGCACATAGCGCAGAGCTGCCGCTGGAGAGCAAGAACGGAATGAAAGCCGGCGGTTGGGTGAGAAATGACGCTCGGCAGTGCGTTCAAATCGGTGCATCCGGGGAACTCAAGGATGGCAGAGCCTTCCGTGACTCAATCGCGTCCATCAATTCTTGCAGGGACTCTTTCCTACCACCGGGTAAAGAAAAGGGCGACTTAACCGCATATTTGGTACTTAAGTGGTATGGGTACAAGATTAACCCACCTCTGTTGATGAATCTTTAGCTTCGTTTCACTGATGCAAACTAGAGCACGCAGCTTCTTAAGTTCACCAGATAGCTCACTGTAAAGGACGCTGTGTAGACGATCGAAATTACGTAACAACGACTGCGCCTAAAAGCCGAAACAGATGGCCAATGCGGAAGCAGGCGCCGAATCAGTACAAAGCGCGGAATGAGCAAGACTAATGTTTGAACGTTTATACCCCGACAGAATAAACGTACGACCGTAGCCCTGGTTAATGAACTGAACGAAAACAAACTCGGTAGCCTAAATCGAGATATCTGGAAGATAAAAGTGCACACCGTTCGGACACCATGAAATTACAAACTAAAGGATAAAACATACAAGCGATAGAAAGACGATAAAGATACCTCGTTTTCCATGGTATCTGCCACGGGATGATGAAATCGTACTGAAATATGGGGATCTGCAAGTTTCAGCATTTCCGGGGTATCGAGGGTTATTGGAGAGTACCGGTCGTCCGAAGTACTTGCCGAAGGAGGATTCACAGCATCCCCACTATCGCTTGAGTGACTCCTGTGATGATGATGCGCGTCATTGATGGTTGAGCGTGATTCTAAAGGACTATGACGCTTTTGAGGATGGTTTCGAAAATCTGAAGAGGGGTTGTTGGCAGATGATGGAGAGCTTCGGGGACATGGTGATATAATCGAAGTGCCATCGGAAGATGATGGGCAAGTAGGAGTTCGATCATTCTTGGCTTTATCCGAACCATTTAACGAAGCTCTGAGAAGAAATGCATTTTTTCAGTATGTTACTCTGAGGACAATTTGAGGAATTCGTCTAAAGCCAACAGGCGACAGCCTAAAATGTTACCTGGATCACCAGTCGTAACCATTAAAATTACCTTAGAAAATATCATAATTTTACCAAGCTTCAGTGAATTAAACGGACCGATAGTAAAAAAGTTGTTACGTGTAAATCAGGCGTATTTATTGCATCATACTTGTTTGACGAGGGAGAAAGAAGAAGTGTGGGAGGCCGTCCTGCCATCAACAAGTCTTCTATCTACAATGAAAGCAATAAATGTCGACAATCCCTAACAAGTTACATAAAAAAGCGTATAAATGTTTATCGAAATTTTTGCAAATGCACCAAGTGGCCCACAGCAAATGAGGAAAGCCGAACAGTAAGATTATGTCATGTCCACTTCATATATACACATGCATAATGACTAATCTAAATATTGACCGCAATGGTGGGCAATTTTGTCACTCAGATCGGCTGCTAATGCCGTTGGCGACCCGAAAACCACAGTATGTGATCTCAATAAATGGTTGGCTGCCAAAATAATCTACGAAACTCAAGATAAAACGATTAAGCCGGGTGCAACGCGCTCAAAGCAGTTGAGAAACTGCATAACTACGCCGTGCCATCCAGGAAAAACAAAATTTCATCCTTTCTCGAGCACATGGAAACGAGTACCAACAGAATCACAATTATTAAATGAATAGAAAATAAGAGCTTGACACCATCGTCGTTTCCACATGAACAAACTCTAACGAAATCGGTAGTAAAATCGGAGTTTTAAGCGTAAAAAGAAACGTACGTGTCCCTAGGAAAGTGGACAAGAGATTAGCAACCAAAGGTTGAGAGCGGGAAGCGGAATTAACAGGGGGAGTGCGATTGTTAGCGCCCGAGGCATTGACAAGGGAGAGGCGTTCACGTTTATCGACTACATGACTCAAAACAGACACGAGATTTCGAAGGACTTGATCCGGCTTAATTGAATTCGTTCGTGGAGAGGATGCAGCTAAAAAAGTTATAAGACAGATGTCTATAGATAACGAAAGATCGACATCAAAATGTAATGCACTAAAGAGCAACCAACGGAAGCTGAAAAATACATACTATTCCTCAGTACACTATGACGCTTTCCAAAAACGCCCAGACTTCAACTCAGTTTGTATTTTGGTTATATCTGGATAAGGGAAATCTTGAAGCAATAAACCTACTGGCCGCTCAATGAATCAAGGGTATGACCGCCATTATAGCCAACTGCAGTAAGACATTTAATTACACAAAATCAATAATAAAATGCTTCCAAGAAAGTCGATAGCTAGGAGATTGGTATTCGACTAAAGAAAACCGAGAAGACATTACAAGAAAAGCCATAACAAAGTACACACAAGCGAACTACAATAAGATACACGACATGCCTGCAGTTACGACTTATTTGACATTCACCGATAATCAGAGATTTCCGATCGACAAAATTTGTCCCAAAACAACGATCTTCGAGCAGACGCACAAAACGTCGACGAGGAAGTCACCAGCTAGGTAACATAAGTATGCGCCCGAAAGCTATGACTTTTGCCTACTGAGTCCAAACTTATGCTTTAGGCATCGCCCTAAGTATTTATTAATGATCGGATGACAAACTTCACGGATTCCCAACGTCAGATAACTTATTCATATCATGAAAAATACGATCTTAAATATACTCAAGCTCTACACTCCACTGACTCTTACACTGTTTGTCGAACTGCCCAGATCGTCGATCAAATTTAGAAGAGCATCCATCTCTAGAATGAGGATCGGGAAGCAAAGAACTCCCGTTATTTACAACTATCGACTCGTTGTTGAAACGACGTTGGCACGAAATAGAATTCTGTTGGGGAGTATGGAGTGCAGGTTCATTACGCGACGAGGGACTGGAAGATCGAGAAGTAGACGATTGTGGATCACTACTTGTTACCTGACAGGAGGAACAGATGCCAAAAGAGGGCTCAGCGAGAAGAGATCTTTAAAAATATTGATCCTTGGCAGAGGGTAACTGCATCACCGTGTATCTAATAAAAAAAAAAATAGTTTTTTAAAAAAATAAAGCCTAAAACAAGATTTAGTCGTTCAGCGAAATTTTTTTTGAGGCAATTACCAGGGGGGAATGGGACGTGAGACGTGTAGAATCCGTAAAGCTAGAATTCTGATGAACCTAAATTTGAAGGTAAATTTCGACCGATTTACCTTATCTTCAAGTGCCGAGGTCCTGTTTGAGGACAATTTGTTTGTTTGGAAATTGACACCCTCATCTCTAGCACTATGATTCTCCCTGCAATTTATATCGCAAGGCGTTGACGTCGCGGAATAACCAACTGTAACTGTCTCAAGGGTATCGCGAGTATTTCCGAGCGACCGCTGCGCCATTCCGTGTCCTACAGCACAGGAAAATTAAATGAAAAAAACCTTCCCATACCCGAGATTTCAGGTTTTCTCGGCGAGTAACGATGGGCATTGTGTTGGTCTACACGAACGTACGAATTACCCTCAATTTTGGGGCGATCGACACTGCTCTTTAATCCAGAGCACTTTTGCCGCTTGGGGGATGACGCGCCATCTTGGAGACGAGAATTCACTTTGTCTATTTGATTTAACGATGAATGATGGGCGTTTAAGGACTTGAGCTTTCATTGTAAATTAATCGAATATCTATACCTTCACTTTGGCGCTCGCAAATAATTTTGTGTAGTTCACTTTGAGTCATGTCAGGAAAAGCGTCCATTCAATGGGTTTTTTGCACTGAGACACCTCTGTTATCGCAATATGTAGAAGAGTACACTTTGCCCTTGGAACTTAGTTGTTCCGACCAGTTTCCACACACGCGAAGCGTGTTTTTTCACTGAAATGTTATACAAGAAATGTGCACACGTACCTCTCGGCTTCCCACGGGCTATTGAAGGCCGCTTCGTTTGGTCATGTGTCATTTGAAGGAATCCGATTAGAAAAAAGTGTCGTTGAATGGATAGAAGAGGCTTATATGTGATTATGACACACAGAAAAAATACTTTTCATAGTTCCCGGCGGCCGAATATTTATAAGGAATGCAGGGTGGCGACCCGTCCTTTCAGCCACAAACCAGCAGCAGGTATTCCTTTCTAGTTCGTATCCACAGATTCAAAACTTAGACAGCCAAAGTTACAAGGACAAAATCGTTTCAATGGGCAACATAGAGACAAATATCGCGTAAGCGAAGACGCGAATAACCGCAGAGCGGGGCCATGATGAGGAATTATTGTACAATTAGCGCAAACAAACAACTATACATACAGCATACACATGGGTGTATCTTGTTAGCATCTCTACAATTTGCTATTTAGTAATACTACTTCTGCTTAAGTGCTTAAGCGTTCGCTTTAAAACAGTGCAATGTGCGCATAAATAAATACTTAAAGATTGAGAGTAACATGCAGACAGGTTGATTTGTACTTAAGTTTTTAATCAAAATATTGGATCATTCTTATTACGCAAATTTAACTCATTGAGCATTAACCTGTTCCTAACGCACGTTTTTACAACTTCATATTTAATGCTTTCTTAATTTATACGCAAATATCTGCGTATCTCTTGTGTTAAATTGACCTCATCATATCGCAGATAAAAGCTCATAATAGTCCCCATCACTTCTTTAAATTACACTAGTGTACACCTCGGCAAGTTGTAGTTTTCAACCTCTTTATCAAATAAAATCATAACTCGGGAATGAGGGCCACATATCATCCCAGGATACCTCCCCTCGACCGTAACTGAGGATTTTTAGGCAATTCATCCTTTTCACTTGACAAATTTAATTGTAATGCGCAACTGATTGAGCATTTTCACCAAGTTATCCAGCTCTCGCAAATGAAACAAAGTCTTCTTTGCAACCGAAACCTGATTAATATTTTGCTCCATTTCCAATAACCCAATGGAAATTAGGGAATCGATAGCCTAATATCGCTCCTCGGATTGTTGCGCAATCTATTTAAAATGTTACTTACAATCCCTTGCGCTATTTATTGATGAATAGTCAGACTCGTAATATCCCCCTTATTGATAAGCTTCTCTTTCTGCGAGTCATTCACTTAGCAGTAACCAACCTGTTTACTGAAAGGAATTGACTTCAGCACTGTGTAAGAACTAGTGGAGAACACTGCTACAGTTCGAGACAGATGGAGCCTTCATGAAGTTTATAAATAACTTATGTCCCCCTTTTCATTCACTATAAGTGTCGATTAATTGCGCGAAACTTAATTTTGATTCGTTCGTGGGCACCACTTGGGATTATAGCTGATTATGGTCTCCCACTTTCCATCTTTGTTTCTAATCAGTGTGTAGGATACAGAGGATTCTTTCACTGGCACGGTATATTGATGTTATGCCCCACTGTTAACGTTACTTTTTACATTTATGGATAAAAAACATGTCTGAAGAAATCGGCGTTACAAGGAGTGCTTACCACGGGTAGTGGGATGGATTGATCTATATACCTTCTTTGGCAGTTGATACGCAAGTATCTTCACATTTTGTAACATGGCAACAATGCCACAATGAAACGGTCTTTTTATTTTTATTGTCGTTCCTTCGACACTACCAGGAGTTGTTGCAACACCCGAAAGTTCAGAATATACACGATGCACAATGTGGTGAGTAATTGTTCGTTTTAGAATACTATTTACTTAAACGGTAGTTAAATGAGCTTCTGTTATTTTTAATCTGGAAAAATAGTAGGGGGACAGGAAATATGACGATTGAACTAATTAAAGGGGTAAAAGGTGTTGTATAAGATCGTAGGAATTTGTTGTGACACAACAGCCTTGGAGTCGAGTGATGAGGCAGTCATTCACCGCAAGGCGTGACGGCAATGCGGAAAGGTAACAAAAGCTAATCGCTCCCGCGCTATTCGTTCACTCCTTCAATTTTCGCGTTATTGTGAATGGATGAGCAAAATCAAAGTGAGAAGTGGAGACCCATTAGTTGTAGCATGCTTAACAACCACTCCCTGAATCAAATCAAGCTGGTAGTTGTCGAAAATTTTTCCTTGCTCAGTTCAACAGTAAGTTACGAAAGGGATCACAACGCTGTTTCTTACTTTCTTGAGTTAATTCTTGCCCACTGCTACAGTCACTAATATATTCCATTACCATGGATGTTTTCACTAGTTATCCACTCAACATCTCATTTCTTTCGCCTCTTTCAACGTAGTCCTCATCTGCAGAGGCAACGAATAGCTTTTGATTTGACCCCACAGCTCGAGTCGAAGGCTAAGGTGTAACAGCGAACTTCGTCGCCCCAGTATACTACCCCCGTAGGCATTACTCCACCTGATTACCTCTGATTTCTTGCGAAGATCACACGGGAAGTCACTGTTCTTTTATAACTCTGCACAGTGACGTAAACGGCACCTCCAAAAAATTGCATAATCATAGTGAACGGAATACCCTTAAGTGGGTATTTTATTTTCTGTTTGAAAAGTGAGTAAATATTGCGTCAATGTAAAAACCAATTGAACTGTAGTAACTTGGATGACCATGTTTGCGAGAAAAGTCATTTCTTTGGGTGGTTGAAAAAAAATGGGTCACATAAGAGGAAGGTGATGATGGAATCCAGCATAGATGTTTACGTGAACCGGGGAGGGGACACTGCTGACGAAACTGTATCGACAATAATGACAGCGGTAATACTCAAATTTCATGAAAGTCAGGAGGATTGCGAAGATGCAATTGCAGGCAGTAGTACTACTGTCAGGATAAAAATGTGCTCACTTAGCCAAGCAGACTATTTCCTGCAGCACATAATGATTGGTCATGGAAATTGGGGGGGGATCAAAATTTCGGTAAGACATTGACGAAAATAAACGAATATAACTTTAGTAGAAGTAACTATTGACCTCGCGAGTCTTGTACGTGTGTTACGGAGTCGATGTAGTGATGAGGACACTTCGACGAACAACCATATTTGAGAGTTATTCAACAAAACCGCCGGGGAAGTGGTCCTCTAATGCTTCGTCAAACAGTTTTTCGTTGTCAGTAAAAGAAGACTTTCATCATCGTATGTATATTTAATCGCCTAGGAACATATCCAACACGGTTAGCTAATGTGTGTTGTGTGTGGAAGTGAGGAAAAAGAAAAAGCATGTTAGCTGTGATGTATGAGTACTACTTGATGGGAGTGTATTGTCGCAAACTGCGAACGTAGAGGACAGTAAAAACGAATGCGAAAATATTCCCAACCGACGCCACGAAGGAGGAGATCGACATCATTAGCATCCTCAGATTGAAAAATTCGTTCAGCACAACAGTGCAACCCTGAAAATCGAGCAGATAAAAGAGTGAGAAATACTCGTGGTCAGAGTCAAAGGCAATTTAGTTAGAACTCGTCGTAAATCTTGTTAAACTTACAACTCGAGATATCCCGAAGTTTTACTACTCATCACAATCAAGGAAGGCAGTAATGGGGCGTTGAGTGCCGTTTTAAAATTTTCTCATCAGAAGGCAATAATTCAAGGGGAGACTCTCATAAGACAGACGGAAACATGTACATTTTTGAAAAAGAGAGACGTGTGGCAAGATGAAAAAGGGAACTCTGAAGGGTTGAGTAGGATCAAGCTAAAAGTGCTTCACTGATGCTTCTATACATTATGCTAACTTTCGTATGCACTTAACCAAAACATGAATTCCGGCTCACAGGCAAATTTAAGAAATTGCAGAATGGGGAAGTGATGCATCCCGATTGGTATTTGTGTACTCGAAGATACTATTTTAGTATAATCAGGTGTGTGCATGTGAACGACTTAAATTTTATGCTCCTTAATATTTTTCTCAAATAATTTGCTGATAAACCAATTTGAGGCCTTCCGAAATTCATAACTTCCCAGTCAGCGTAGATAAGCGTTTGTTCAAGTTTTCAGTAAAAGTCTCGAATGAATCTGATGATATGGTAGTATCATTATATTATCAAAAAAGTGATTCGCGAAGCTTCCCCCATGATCCCCCCATCAAAATATCACGTCTACTAAATAAAGGCAAACGATTTTACTCGTCACGAAAAGGATGAGACGTAATAGGCTTGAATGATTTGTTTCATATTATTTCATGCCCAAGCTACGCCTACTATTAAAGCACAACTTTTTAAGAACAACGTAAGCAAGCAATCAAAAAGAGTATTAAAAGATCTAACTTTACACAATAACTCAACCGGATTGTAAGCCTTAATAAGGCGTTATCAGCATGCATGTCACATACGAAAGCAGTGACTAATGGGGGATGACAAAATTACATTATTTTATTGCATAGATCCATATGGAGCAAGAAGACCAGACGTTGTTAAACGTACAAGTAAGGTATTTAGGGTCAAAAATATCGCCATGTGTAAACACATTATTTAAACATGATTTTCATGAGTGGTTTTCATTATTTCGCATAAGTAAATATAAAAGTTGAAGGTAGCAGATCTCAAAGCCGACAAAAATATGGACGAAATACACGGAAGTAGGTAACGACAAAGTTGTAATAACGGAAAGAAATACAGTCAATGGAAAGCTTTTAAAGCTTGGAAATTGCCGTTAGGAAAAGGAAAATATTTATTCTATGAGCAAAAGCGAGTTGGATTTTATATATACCCAAAGTAGCAATTCTTTTAAGATTAAAATGGACAGAGGTACTTGAATGTGGCGTATATACATTGCAAAGCATACCTTGGAGTATAGATCCTTGCAATCTGGCTGCGGGCAGCACGTAATCGGGATTGAAAGATTATATTTCCTGTAGTCAACAGCGCTATCGCTACCACAGCATTTGAACTAATCGTAAGTGATGATAATCTAAACCTTACATCGTTCTGAATTGCATTCATGTTTAGACGCGCGCTGTAAATTGCTTAATATTGACTGAGGCGACTCAACTTCTCAGTACATATTTTCTAACTGCAAAGAGTTATGAGCGCCAAAGGTTTACCTTAGTCCTCAAAACTGATGGGCCACGGATCTATACAAATTTCCATCAATAACACAATGCAAAAACGTAACGGTAGCCATTACTAGACGCAAAAATGAATCAAAAAATATGACCAATTTAACCAGATTGAGCATACCAAATGTTTGCCGCTTTTGCTCCATATATGCCAAGCAAACTAACCAATATGTGCCAAACCCAGTAGAAATGAGACTATTTGGTATGGGGCTGTATAATTCTGGTACGCTTGGTGAATTCATTGTGATCGAAATTAAGATGAGGGTAACTACCAATGCCAATCAAGACAAATGCTGCCGCACTATGAAAGTGTACTTGAAAACCGCAAACTTGACTTGACCAATTATGCAAGCAATTGTAATGAAATTTCAAGTATCTTAAGACACCGTACAGGGTATTCATTTGTGTTGCCCTTGGAACTCATCTCTTAGACCCCGTATTGAAGTCAAATTACCTGTTATTTATTCAAGGTCAAATTAAAAGCCAAAAAATAAAACAACAACAGGTTTATTTAATAAACGTGTAAAACCAAATTTTGAAAAGCATGAATGATATATAAAGAATTTTTAACAAGTAAACGGGCAAGTATAAATCATATTAATATATGCCAAGCTTAGCCATTAAAAAAATTAAAAAAACAAATTTTTAAAGCAAAATTCATTGCAAAATTAAAAGTATCCTTAAATTCTTATTTATTTTGAAGTAACCAGCCTTTGATAAAATTTTAAATAACTAATTATGCATAGATATGTTTGACTATTATTTTATTTTCCCAATTGTTTTTTAATTTTATTTTTTGTTTTAGTTACTCTAACAAAGTGCCTTTTCTCCAAAAGTACTATTTAATCAAACAAACTGATTCGATAATCATTAGTTTTATCGCCACCAGCACCGTTAATCTGTTTTTGGCAGTGGTTACTTGAAGCCATCTCTGGACGCGATGACCTTGTGAAAAAGTCCTCAGATTTCTCTTCACCTATGAAACCCCCAAAGATGGCTCGGATAAACATAATTATAAAATTGGATATTTTTCACAGCTGTCAAATCATCATAATTATATAAACGTTACGTTTGTATTTAATTTTCTTATTTTCCAGTTGGTCGCTGATTTACGATTTAAAGGATACCAG